>QYTT01081050.1:30692-52650 GCA_006980735.1 Dasypogon diadema | reverse complement strand
TGGAAATTCCAAATTAAAGCCGGAGGAAACGACACTAGGAGTGCCACAAGGGTCAATACTTGGAACGCTTTTGTTTCTAATATATATCAACGACATGAAAAGAGTGCTGAACAACACAAAGCCTGTTTTGTTCGCGGATGACACATTGATTTACATAACAGGTACAGAACCAGAACAAATTAAAAGAGATTTACAACAAGATCTAGATAATCTAAGCGATTGGTTGAGAATGAACAAGCTAATGTTGAATGTGCAGAAAACAAAGTGTTTAACAATGAACTTAAATCCTAATATAATTGTAGAAATTAATGGCGAATTAATTGAGAGTGTTGATGAAATCAAATACCTGGGAGTGATAGTGGATAAAAAACTAAACTTTAAAGCACATATGGACTATATATGTAAAAAAATTGGAATGAAAATTGTATTTTTAAATAGAATATCTCTAGGAACAGCGATTCAAATCTATAATAGTATAATAAAGCCACACTTCGAATACTGTGCAACAATACTTTTTTTGTGTACACAAATGGAAATAGAGAGGTTACAGAAATTACAAAATAGAGCCATGCGATGTATAATAAAGTGTAATAGATTTACCTCTATAAGATGGATGTTGGACACGTTGCAGTGGTTAAATTGCAAGGAAAGGATTGAGTTAAACGTATTAATGGTTATCTACAAAATACGCAAGGGACAACTACCGGACTACCTAGGACAAAGGTTAACCTTAGTAGCAGAGGCATAATCATTCAGATTAAGAGGAGCGGAAGAAACATTAAGATTACCTAACAGAAGATCTAGGAGGGCACAAAATTCACTTTTTTACAAGGGACTGCAATTATTTAATGAATTACCAAGTATAATTAAACAGGAAACAAACAATAAACAGTTTAAAAATAAATGTGTGCAATATTTAAGAGAATGAATTGAAGAATTTGATAGATATACTTTTATTATTATTATTATTTCGGCATTTAAGGTCTGTGCGAAAATGGACTAAAAGCCTCGCACAGCACAGGACACAAGAGTAACTCAGGCGAATTATTATTATTTCTTTAAGTGTTGCCAAAGCTCAGGGGGACAACCCTATGATGCTCACAGCACAGCTTAGGTGGAAGGAAATTAGGGAAGGGGAGATTGGGAAATTTTAACCTGACAAATGTTGCAAGTGAGCTACAATTTTTGGGCACGAAATTTTTACTGTGCAACATCCCAGTGGCTTCACAAGTACAATTCTTGTCAGCAGAATTGCCTCAACCACTGGTACCCAGAAAAATCGCCGTGTCCTGTGCGGGATTCGAACCCACGCCAACAGGAAAAAAAAAACTCTGTGGACGTGCGCCTCACCCCATTCGACCACTAGCGTGGGTATACAGCATGGTCTTGGTCGCCTTAATTTTTTGCCGTCTGTGTAATTGGCCGACCCTGCAAGCCATTTGAACATCAAAATCAATTTGATTTTTCACGAGCCACACCTCACCAATACAAAGATTTTGTTTGATAGGGAAAAGGACATTTGCGTTTGTGAAGTGTCAGCGGAAAAGCAAAGAATTAAGAAAAAGAATCTACATTTTATAGATGGCAGTTTAAAGATTAAATTAAATTATATTATCTGATTTCTTTGACGTTTCACTGGGTGTTTTACTTTGCGCCTTCACATTAAGAGTGAGAAGATAGTGTCAAGTTTGCGCACAGTTCTTACCTTACATTATATAAATAATAATCGATATATAGCAAATGATTGCAACTAACAAAAACTAATTAAATAATATCACAAAAATTACTGTAATACAAAAGCAGAGAAGTCAATTTTCATTGAATGCACAAGTTTTAACCAGTTGCAGATTAGTCTGAATTGAGTTCTGAAAATGTTCAGCATGCAAATTGCACTAAAATTGCTGGTTACAAAAGATGTCAATGTGACGCGACATCCCTTAGCTGATTACACTTGAGGGTATTGTCGACTTCACAACATTTCTTGTCCTTTTGCCTTTTTGTTATACAAGTTCCCTGCTAGAGAATAAAACTAACACAAAATGTTTTAACCATTTCTCAGACCTTCCCGGGGCAAAAAAAAGAGAGTAACAAGTACTCGTATGTGCGCCCCACTTGCAAGATTGCAACTGGTATAAACTCAATAAAGTGCATAAATTATGTGAAAAGTGATTTCTCATATTAATTGTTGATTCCAAAATAATACAGACCGGAACCAGCCACTCCTACTGTAGCAGCACCAGCACCAATGAATTTGGCGGCAGAGTCAATGTCACGTGTGACTTGTGAGGTCTGGAATGACCTAACTTGTGGCAGTAATGCAACTGGAGTGTTATTTTGAGCAGCCAACGTTTGGCTCTGGCTAATAACTGCACTGCTCAACGGCCTCAGGTAGGTCCTTGATCCGACAAGCAACTAAAACGAGATGAAAATTCGATTACTTATTTACGTAACACCGATTACTATATTTTAAAATTGATCTTTCAAATTTACGACTATTCGGCAAATTTTGCATTTCGACTGATTCATGCTGTTCTTAACTCTAGCCTTGTAGATTAACTGGTTTCACCAAAATTTTCATTAACGAAATTCAAGTGTCTGCTATTTGTTTCTAACCAAATTAACCTCAAATATTATGTAATATGTCAAACAGCAAGAATCAATTCTGTTACATAATTTAACAATTTTACTAGTCCAAGGGTTCATTTGGAAGAGTTCTGACAGTGCTTGCAAATATTCGACAATTGCTAATTAGAATATTACACTTATGTTACTTACAGTGCTTCGGGCAATTGGGGCGATACGTGATACAGTCGACACGAACATTCTGAATGTTTTTGATTGGTGTAGCGTACTATCTGTAAAAGGGAATTGAACAACTTTATTATTTTCCAAACCTCAAGTATTCCTTCACAGTTAAAGTTTCAGTTACGTAACTTGTCGGCTACGTAACCCACAAATGTTCAATGAATGCTATTGAAAATAACAGCCAAAATTACTATTTCCAGTCACAAAATTACTTCTGTTACTATAATCCGCACAATTACAATTTATAATTCAATAAACTTGTAATTTCAGCAGTGCAGACGTTTTTCCGAATATCTTAAAAATGGCTGACAACACCCTACGGATTATACTCAAATTTCCACTGCCCCTGACAATTCACCACAAATATTATGTTTAGCACTTCTCAATAACATCCATTTCTTTAAAAACACAGAACTTTTCAACCGATGGTATTATAAGTTGAAAATTCTAATTGATATAAAATTATACCCTTTCCCGACTCTACTCACATAAAATTACACAAGAGCCGCCGACTTACCGATGAACAGTGAATGATGGCGGAGGACGACGGAAAATTTGCAGTATGCCGGCTCGATTGTGGTGAATTTCGGTTCTGTCGCCAGAACGTCGTTATCGACCTGTGGGGAAATGAATCAGAAGTTTTGAGGAAAATTTTTGAACTTCAAATCCTGATAACAGTAGGGAATATTGAATACCACCAATTAGTGCATTGAATAGCATAATTTTAACAAATAAAAACAGCGGTAACTGTGATCTGTGAAAGTGCCTCTAAATAGATATTGTGCGGTTCTATTTTTTAACCTACATCGTCTAGTTTTGCAGCAGCGAAAGACGTAAAAAAGCAATAATTTGCTCTAATCTATTTCGCTCAACTTCTAGTTGTGCAAAAATACAGCATTTTGTAGAATTACTGCATTAATTCCCTTTTGCTACCTTAAGTAGCTTATTCATCAAAATTGCACCTATTCGTACATAGGATTTAAAGTTGGAAATCTAAGCTAAACCGCATGTTTATTATACCTTAAATAAATTCCTCATTTATTCAATCAGAATTTTATTCGGATATGGTGACATGCGTTAACGTAGTGCCACCCATGGTTGGAATTAAAAGATGTTTGCTGCAGTGTTACTGGGAATAAAAAGACTAATCCAACGACTCGGGATAGCTAAAAACACATTTCGAACATATTTTATGTAGAATAATTAGGATTCTGTCTTTTAGCTTTTGTTTGAGTCCACGAAGAACTGCATAACCACTTTGACTTGTTTCTTATTAGCTAGACTTCTTGCCTTTTCTTGACATTTGAGACGATCTATTGCCTACTAGGTACCGCCAGTACTTTAATACTCATAAATCAAGTGCAGTTTAAGAATAAGTTTTTTGCGTGAAGCGGTCGAAATACTCATATAAAAATTACTAAAATAAGTAGCCGGTTCAACAAATAAGTTATTTAAGTATGTCGAAGTGGGCTGTAGGCTTAAAACGCCTGGTAGAATTGCATAACATCCGACGGGAGCATTGATTCCGCAGTCATACCTGGAGGGATATGGCCGTGTTTTTAATCAACATCTGCAAATTCAATGGCTGCGGAATCACGTTTCCTAGTTTGGGCGATCTCATTCAACACATTGAGGACACTCATATTGGTGAGTAATTAAATGCAAAGATTAGTGTACTTGGTGGACCGGAGCCAGAGTAATTTTAGGAATTTTGTGAGGCTGCAAATTGTCATGCTGAAGCTGCCCATAGCCATGACAACAACCGTGCCACCAAACAGATTATCGATTACCTACCAGCTGTAAATTGGTTTGTTTACATTTCATGTATGTTTCCTGTATTTTCAGATTACGACCCGAAGGTCGTAGAACAGAAAGAACAGGCTCAGCCAACCTGCTTGCCACTTAGCTATGTCCTGCGGTTTATAACGGATGCAGCCAGAAAGGAGAGTTCCTTCCTTGGTGCAAATGGGGCCGAGCTGAAGAGGAAACTGGCTATAAAACATCATAGCTATAGCATGTCTTCATCCAATAGGAGCAACACGCCGACCGGTATGGCTTTTCAGATAGTGTTAGCAATTTGAGATTTGAAAAGCCTGATCCAAAGGGACGGGGGGATTGCTTTGCCCTAGTTAAGCCTGTATGCACGAAATTGAAAATTTTTTGTTTATGTAAGATTTAATCCATTGTTTTATTATTGAGAAAGTTGGGATTGGGGTAAATCCCGTGATGTTCTCATCCCGATGGATGCCAATATCACCTAGCTTAAACGTTTTACTTTTTCAGGGATTATTTATTACAAAATTTTGCGGTTAAATAATATAATTTGTTCTGAAATATGAAATATAAAAATAATACTAAATACAGGCAGCGAGTTGGATGAAGACGAAATGATTATCTCAGAGTCGGAGGACAGCAATGACTCTTGGACCACGGAGGAATTCAGTTCCGAATTTATTATGAGATACGGAAGCAGGTATGTTTAAGCAATCCACAACAGCGTAGTTACTAAGGCGTCTGAATTTCACTAGGCATTCTGGAACCACTAATGGAGCTGGCGGAAATGAGAAACCATTTGCATGTCCTGTACCTGGATGCAAGAAACGTTACAAGAACGTTAATGGCATCAAATATCATTCGAAAAATGGTCACAAGAAAGACGGAAAGTAAGTCGTTTCTAATTGCATTTTTTTTAAATTTTATCTTGCTTTGCAATGCTTTCGCGTTGACACACTTGTTAGAATAAAAAATACAATGCTAGTCAGTGATAATCCTCTACCGCACCTCGGCTTTTATAACTTTGTGGTTTCCATCCTTAGCGGGGCATGTTGCTGAATGTAGCCGAGACTTTCTCTGTAGGTTGGCTAGTTTCATGTCTTACGATAGAAACGGAAGAACATAGCAATATCCCCTGATATTTATGTAAAATGCGACGGTGACAGACGATGTCGGTGGCCGAACGGGCTGAGGCGCACATCTGCGCCTTTCTTCTATTGTCGTGAGTTCAAATCCTGCAAAGAGTGCGGCGATATATCTGTGGGGTACCACTGGTCCTCTGCTGACAAGAATTGTACTTGCGAACCCACTGGGATTGTTGTTGTTGCACAGCAATTTCATGCCAAAATTGTGGGTCGTTTGCAGCATTTGTCAAGTTAATTTCCCAATCACCTCTTCCCTAATTTGCGTTCGCCTAAGCTGTGTTGTGTGCATTATAGGGTTATCCTATGAGCTTAGGCAAATACCTTAAAGAAAAATATTTCAAGAAACAATAAAATATTTTAGCACCTACACAGACCCCCTATGAAAATCACCTGACCTATTGGGAATAATATTGTAAATTTTTTCAACCAATATTCAACAAGTGAAAATGTAAATGTAACGAAATATTGAAATCCTTTTCTCAAAAATAATTTCAAAAAACTTGCAAAGAACTCTGCACTTTTATTATGGAAATTGGTTCTAGGCGAGTTTGACTGAAAATGATATACGTTGTGGTAAAATTTTAGGCTTTCACAATTTCCGGTGCCAAAAATGGAATGTTACATTTTAAAAGGTGACCTTTAAGTTTATCTCTGGGACAAGCTCAGGGCTACCACCAACTATCCCTTTTGTTGCCCTATTACTTTTGTTTCAAACATTTTTCTCGCTCTTTAGAGATATTCCAACAACTCAAAACAAAACAAATAATGAATTTATAGAGAAAAAGGAGAAAATTAAATATTTGGTGGTCATAATTGACAATAAGTTAAACATTCGGTGAACACATTAATTATAGGTCTGTTCCCTTACTTGCAGGAAACTGCAGAAAGTCATCCCCTAACTCGATTTGATGTTTAATTCTTGCTGACGTCCTAACTTCCCCTCGCAGTAGCTTTGAACTGCCCGCACTTTCCTTATTGGCAGACAGCAAATGTTATTTGTAGATTTGAGAGCGCAAGATACGTTATTTTTCGGGAATTTTCAGGTTGTCGTTCCCTAACTCCTGCAGTATAAACCCCCACTACATAAATAAGGGAAATGCAGGAACAGACCTTACATGTATGGTAAAATAAGGAAAAAGATTGGATTTCTAAAAAGACAAAGAAAAAATGTTCCGACTCTTATGACAATACAAATTTATGATGCTACTGTCACACCACATTTCGAGTATTGCTCATCTGTACTATTCTTGATGACGAATGAATAGCTTAACACACTGTAGAAACTCCAAAGCAAATTTATGAGAGTTATATTGTGCTGTAATATATATACTCCTAAATAGGGATGGTTGAAACGTTAAAGTGGATGAGTGTGAAAGAGAGGATAGTTAGGAGAATTAATGCTGATATTAATGGAAAAATTATGGAAAATGGAATGAACGAAATGAACGATGTATGGTTATTATTATTGTTTGTCTGTCCACGCGTTTACTCGAGATCAAAGAGTTCTCACTAGAGATTTGAAATTTGATACATACGCCCTATTAAAAATGAAAGATTAAGTTCGATAACTCCTTCATAGAGTTGATACATAAAATCTCCACTTATATAAAATAAAAAATGGTTTTTTTTTCCTTTTCGAAAACATTTTGAAGTAGGTGGAGAAAATTTGGCACACAGATACTTTATTTAAATTGAAATGCCATGGCAGAAAATATATTAAATATCATGAATCCTGTAATTTTTTTATTTGTTAAATAAAAATACCCATTTTTCTGTTCTAAAGTTAAAATGATTTATCATGTTCCAGGAAGTTGTTTCTACGTTTTTACCTTTATTTTACAAAAGTGATCATGTAATGAGTACACAAAAGGTAACAGCTCGGTGAAATATCTTAAAAAGGTGATGTTTCAGGAAAAGATGTTTTAAACAGAAGTTGTAGGATACAAAAACAGTCACTTGGTGGAGACCTTGATCCAGGGGTCGAATTTAAGAGTCATTTGAAGATCACTGCATGTTTTAGTGGTACACTCCACTTTTGATACAAGAAAGGAGAGGAGTGCAAAATTTTACATTCGGACATGCGGTTAGGTTAGGAGTCAAAGTGTTTTTTAGGGATCATTCAAGGTCAAAACAGCTTTTGAATCCATATTCGGCAATTATGTATTTTAGATCAAAATGTTTCAGACAAATGTTGTAGAACACAAAAAGTAGCACTTAACGATTGTTTTGAACTTAGTTATTACTCACTCTCAAACACTGCATACGTACGGTATCATAAATTTAGGCAAAGAGTTATGTATTGAGCAGAGTGGAGGTCGTTTTCAGCATTCCTTGTAACTAATTCTTTGTCATTTTTCTAATAAAAACTGTTAAAAAGTAGTCTTTTATCTTAATTTTGGCTGGCTGAAACAATTGGTTTACCTATTCAGATACTTCTCAGATAAGTTACTTCGATACGGTGACCCAGACAATTCACTTTTTGGGTCCATCGTAAATACACTTTATTACCTTTGGTTGGAAAACCGTTACAGATAGTCGGTTACGAATTTTTGCGGAAGAAAGGCAGCATCGGGGGCATTGTTAAATTAATAATAAAATTAAATTCCGTAGAAAAATTTTTTGAAATAAATGGATTTATTTTTCAAAATTCGTGAATATTCAAAGGGCTGTAACTCATTAGGGGAGGGTTTTAGGGGATTATGGATTATGGATTTTTTATCAGTTCGCCTCGAGGAATCACATGCTATACCCGCGGTACGTTGATCTGAATCACCCTGTATATAAAGAGACAATACATGGCATCAAACATATATATAAACATAAGAAATTAATAGGCAAGTGCCTATTATAAAAGGTCTTTGCATTTTATATTATTTAAACGCAAAAAGAATTTGTTTGCTACAAATACATTTGAAATTTTTTAAAATCTCTTCTTTTCTGGTTTGGTTTGATAGGAATTTTAAATTATTAAGTTTCAATAAAAACAAATATGGAAGGTTTTTTGTGTTAAACGTCTTCGGATCAAAGGCGTGTTATTTCCATTGCATATTGGTAGAACTTTCACCACCCTTTTCAAATGCTATAAAGAAGCAGTGGACCAAATTTAATAAACTTTCATTCTTTCTTACAAAAGTTATAATGGAATTACTATTTTTCATTACTTCAGTAAAGGGGGGTTGCCCTCCTCTAAATTCATTCATTTTCGGTGGATCGCTGGGGATTGGTATTACCTATACATGTATGGACTTCGTATCTTTAGAAATGCGCATTTTGCAGTACTTTAAAATTTTTCATTATACGGGGAGGGATGTTCCTGTAGGCCGATTATGCTCATTTACGAAATCAATCTCACAAATAAGATAACAAAGTCACATACCAAATTTCAGCTTTCTACGTTGCTCCGTTCGCCCGTAATCGTGTTGACAGACGGACAGACGGACATGCATAATCTTGTAACTTTTATGGGCCTACGATGATTCCTTCAAAGTGTTACAAACGATAGACCAAACTTATTACAAAGACCTTAAAAAGATACAAAAAAGCAAAATTGCTAGCATTTATAATTTTTTTTAGGGGTTTCTCGATCTGGCGATAAGGCTCAATCTTGTCGGCATATCTTTGGTGTAGACCGACACGCCATGAACACTTAGTGAGTCATCCAATAATCTTGCTCTTTATCAACTTGCATAAAAACTAAACTACGAATTTTATTATTTCGATTACGTAGTAATTTAGGTTTATTAATTTCCTCTTTAGGTCCTCATTGGAGTAGTCCCTGTCCAAGCTATCCAAATTAGGGTGCTCCTTTTTTTGTTGTAAAATCGTAGATGTCCTTGTTCAACCTACTTTCAGCCACGTTTGTTAATACTTCTTTGGAATGGAATTTTTCCCTCTGTTCTAATAAAATGTTGTAAGGGTATTACCGGTGTGTTCATAATTCCTCTATATACTTGTAACAAATAAATTGAAGAAGTAGTCCTAATTTGCCAATAATCCCAATTCTTTCCAATAATCTCTTTCGGCTGACAGAAATAAGGCCTTATTAATTTTAAGGTTTTGTTATGTACATATTAAAAAATTTCAAGTCTGAATCATAGTTAATGCTTTTATTTTTTTTTACAGAGTTCGGAAGGGGTACAAATGCCATTGTGGTAAGAGTTACAAGACGGCACAGGGCCTCAAAAGCCATGCAATTGTAGCTCATAATACTTCTCCGGAGAATATTAATGTAACAAACGTGCCAGTTAGAAGTACATCACCGTCTCAATCTGCTGGCTCATTGAGTCCATCGAGTATTAGTAACCTATCAGGCAGCAGTGGGAGTTGCACTAATTTAAACAATAATCTTGGCACAAATCAAGGCCAGCATCATCAGTCCTCAGGATCTAACTTAACTTCAGGCACACTTACTAGCAGCAGCAATTTAATGCGAGGCAATATTGGTTTGATTTCAATTAAGACAGCAAAACCCAATTTAATAGCAACCAGTGTTTCCGCGAATAAAATTCTTAAACTGGCTTCTGAGGCTGGACAGCATGAAGGTAGCAAGTTAAAATTTGAGACTTCATCAAAATTATCTTTACCTGGCCTAGTAAATCTGGGCATAATTACTCCAGCAACATCTCCGAAAATTTCCAATCATTCATTTCAGCAACAGAATCTTATCAACAATAATACCCCCACCGCAGGTAGTAATAATCAGGGTAATCACGATAATCTTCCTTTGACTCCAATCAGTCCAAATATTACCAAGTCTTCGGCGACTGCTATTAGCTTTCATTCTTCGGCATCTGTTGGAACTGACAAGTTAATAACCGAAGAGACGTAGCCTATACTTAAGACGCTGCTTATGAGAAAAAAGTAGCATTTGCTCACTTTTTGCTTTCTTTGATTTTTAGTGTTTAAAACAAAGCAATTTCGCCACATGTAGGAATTTTATTGTCATGAAATATTTGAAAGCAGAAAAATCAATTTTGGTTTTGTGAGGTGTTATGTTCTTTAAATACTTTTGAATATTCGTTGTTATTTATGAAATTTTTATAATTGTTTCGAGTGGTAACAAGTGACTGCTTGCACGCTGTTAAAAATTTGTCCAGATTTTAAATTGTTTTGACACTGGAACAAAGATATTTTGTTGTTATCATGAAGATCTGAATATTTTAATTTGACCAAGGAAACAAGGATGCATATTTTTACTTTTTAGAATTTCATGTCAGGAATTCTAAACCGAACGCATCTAGTATAATTCAAGCAAAAGATGATTTTTATTAAAGTAAAATTACTCCGTTAAAACATCACCAGCAGAGATTTGATGACATTTAAAAATTTAGGAAGATAGAATAGGCGCGCGGATGATTTGTTGAAAATGTACAGGGTGTCCGGTAATTAATTGATATGCGGTAAAATTAACCAAACTAGAATGCTTCTATCTGACCGGCACATGTAAACTCCCAATTTTCAACTTTGACCTTGAATAACTTCTTAAGGACAAAAACGATCGGAACATGTACCGAGTGTACCGTTTGAAAGTCACAGGTGTCCTTTTTCAAATGAATCCCCGGTCGTTGTCCTGTGATATTCTTGTGAGGAGTAATAAAATTTGGAGGCGGAGGGGTCTCCGAACAAACGTTGATCAGGACACTTTAATCAATCGATTGGTATACCGTATATCGATTAGTTACCGGACACCCTGTATAAAGAAAGTTAAATCTGTGCAATGCACGGCACGTAATGAAATTGATATTATTTTTTTAGTTGTATGTTTACATTTTGAGATATAATGCTCTTATGGACTGTTTAATGCTTTCAGGCTGTAGATATTAGATTTTCTTTAGTTTTATTTAAACCAAGAATATTTGAGGTTCTGCACATTTTAGGCAATATATACATTTTTATTATTACAAGGAGCGATGATGATTATTTCCAGTTTAATATCATATATATGTATATATATATATTTACTGGTACACTTTAAAAAGTTTTTGTTTGTGGTGAAGAAACTGCAAATAGTACAAGCAGTTGCAGTTTAGAGATTTCAGTATAATTTTAGTATCACTCGCTTTCAAGGCTAATGAAAATTTGTTTGGAATTTATAATAAAGGAAATAATATGTTTGATTGTCATTATAAAAGTGCAGAAAACTTCAGTGAGTGTTAATATATTGCGCAAACCCAGCAGTGAGCTACAGCTTTTAAGCTGAACAAAATTTTTTAGAATAACAATTGTACATTTAACACAAATGATGAAATCTCAAATGGCTGTTTCTTTTCCAATATTAAACTATCAGCAGACTTGACATTTCAGTAACCTTCTACACTATATTTGGATGCAATTTTCGTTTCAGAAATGATATACAAATTCTTACAAATTTATGGACTTTGAAATGAAATTTTATCGATCATCTGTTTTCAAATATTTCATTAAATAATCATGAATAGGTCATGTTTATGTATTATGTCCTTGTTGCTTTCTATCTACACGAAATAATGAAAAACGATTGTTCCAAAAATAGTGAGGTATTTGAACAAAAATTATCACATACGAAATGTAAATGAACAAAAGTTAAGGTATTACGAATTACACAGAAAAATATTGCTCTGGATACTTTTAGCGAAGAATTAAAAGTCATCTGCAATACTTGTTATGCAAAAACAAAAAAGAAAAACAATCTCTATTTGAAATAAATATAAATAAAAAACTAAAACAGTAATTGGTATTTATAGGGTTTTTGTGTTTCAAAGTAATAGTTGAATTTGTCAGTCCAGTGGTTAAGGAGCCTGTCACATTTCTATGTAATCTGCTAATGATGTCTACATATGAAAATTAACAAAATTGCTTAAATTCACATCCCAAATCGTAATCGTTAACTGTTTAAGTATGTATTTAAAAAGTAAAGTGGAAATTGGTAGATTTGGAAGTATGCGAACAATGTATATCTGTAGTTTATTGAAGCACAAAAGTTAAAAGAATGTTTTATCGAAGCTGTCGAAATAGTTGTCGCAGGCAGTTAGGAAAATTATATACATACAAGCAATTAGTGCAATATTGTTCTCTTAATTTCTATAAATTTTATTTTATTATTATTACTTTTTTTTATAAATATTACTCGTATATTTCTAGATTTTAGGGTAAATGTTTCCTGATTGATCAAGTGTGATATATTAGAATAATGATTATACGTGGGAGAAATCGGTATCAATTTTTTGGATTCGTAATTCCCCCCAAAAAAAAAGAATTTCTTCTGGGTGGGCTAATTCCGTCCAAACATTACAACTTAATATGGAACGAAGAAAAAAATACAAAGTATAACAAAATATATATTTCTGTTTCTATATTTAGTTAAATGTGATAGTTTTTATTGTAACAATTAAGCTTATTCCGGTATACGTTTGAAATCGATTACATAGGCTTGTAAATGTGAATAAATTAAAATTTGTTGGAATTTGATTTGATAATTTCGATCTCTAAAAATGAATGAGAAAATTTATGTGAACCTGGATCAATTATGAAAAAAAAATTAGATTTATTTCCTAGTTATGTTACGAATTCAGGAGCTTTTTCAAAGTTAATTGTTTCGCATTGAAAAACATGAAAAGAGATGGACGTAGAGGTTAAAGTTTAAGATGTTTTTATTTATATTCTTAATATCATGATATTTTCTTTATATTAGATTGATTTTTTCGATAACTCATAAAAAATGGAATGTTATAAGTGAAGTTTTAAAACAGTCTCTCATTGGAGATTTTCCTTCAGCTGATGGGGAGTTTCGAGACTTTTTGGAGTCTTCTACTATATGGTTTAACTTTGAAATCATTTTACAATGTGCAAATATATTTCTTCCATGGTAACATAGGTTTTTTTTGTCCCTAAAATCTGTGATGATACGAGTAATGTATATATAAAAAATCAGATTTCTGCTGCGAAATCGCAACTGTTTTTTTTATCCTTTATTTGTATATATATAATTTGGAAAAAGCAAGTCAAAAGAGAATTTTATTGCTTTTTCATCACTATTATTATTGTAATTATCGTTTTGAAGATTTCCTCTTCACCTAGTCACTATTGTAGATAAAAAATGTTGAGAAAAAAGAAATAATATTAATCTGTGTAATGTTTTGTTTTTAACAAATCTTATTAGTGGAATTATTACTTTTTTATTTACTTCTTTTTCAAAGCTTTAAAAATTCATAAAAATATTCAAAAAAAAAAAAAAAAGAATTCCTTTATTAAAAAATATCTCCAGATGTAAGCTAAATAACATCCCATTAATCTTTTATTTTTGTAATCATTAATAAAAATGCTTTTTTAAAACTTTGAAAAATGAAAATTATAAAATTAACAAAATCTTGTTGTTGCAATTTTAATCCAAAACACATTGCAAGACGCAAATGGAAAATGTTTCTTGAGAAATAAAAAAATTAAATCTTGTATAAGACTGCTGTATTGTTCGTAATAATTATCTTATTATAAATATTTAAATTATTTAAATTAAATAAATGGTATGAACACAATTATGTTTGCCTTCTGATCGAAATAACATTACAAAAGTAAAATCACTGAAACGAAATAAATATGGCGGGAGAGAGAGAAAGCATCGCCTCCAAAAAATATGGGGCAACTCTTGTGTTTACCTTGTTCGCACAGAGGCAATAAATTCGATACACATTAGAATATTTTAAGTCCGTAAATGTGCGTTTTAGTAGGACATATTTGTTTTATTGTACAAGAAATTTAAAGACAATTCTAATTAAATTAATTGAATAGTTTTATAGGTGATCTAGGATGCCGCACTATATCGGCCTTCCCACTACGTTTGAAAAAAAAAACGATTTAGTGAACCGGCTAAGACTTTTTGAAACAAATAAGGAAAGTGAAAAAAACTGTTACTGATTTTGAAATGGACGAAGATTTTGAAGGGTTTGAGACTGTGGATGAAAGAAGGAACAATCCTGAACAATTGGAAACTGTGTTAGTGAAGTTGGGGGGAGAGGGGTAAGAAAAGTGTCTAGAAAATCCTACCGACCCAAGTAACGATTCTAAATCATGGTGAATAATAATTTCGTCTTTAGAGACATTGAAGATTCTCAAGAGAAATTCAGTGGTGAATCGGGAAAAAAGATATGACGGTGTGGGCAAAAGACTAGTGATATTTGCAATGCATGTTCATGGCATGATGTGCAGAAGTATCTGTTCGGTTATTGAGCGGAGCGGACAGCTAGCGGATAAGGCAACTGCTAGAATTCGCAGTTGGGAAGCACTCAACAATTTTTTTAAAAACGAATTTAACACAACAACGACCTTCATTCGCGTTCATAAACATCTCGAAAATAGTCAATAGTTGGTAGTCATTGATTATACATCGATTATCGAAAAAGGCGTATTATAAAAGATCGTTACCCTTTGCCTGTCATGGAAGAAATCCTTGAGAATCTACATCTCGCCTCTGAATTTACAACTCAGAGGTTTTTCCATGTCATTATTGACGAACCCAGTAAAATATCTACTACGTTTTACTACGTTTTCAACTGCGAATAGCCATTTTGAATTCAGTAAAATTACATTTGGTCTCTGTGATTCTTCGACGCTGCTTCAAAGATTTGATAATGTCGTCTTTCAACTTGTGATACAGAACAAGACACTTTTGATCTACATGAACGACATTATCATACCTTTAGCCAGGGGAACAGAGAATTTTTAAAAGCTTTTTCCATCAATCCGTATGAGGAAAAGGTAACAGCCGTCCGAAGATTTCCCATTCCTGATAATTGCAAGCAGATACAACGTTTTCTCGGTTTCAATTAGGAAAGATACTCTGTTTATAATCACTCAAAAGCAGCAGGACGCATTTAATACGCTCAAGACACATTTGTGCTTTCTAAAGTTCTGTTCTAAAGTTATCCGGTCCCTAAGCCCAAGCAGATTTGCATACTGATGCCAGTAAAGCTAGATACAGTGCTACAGTGCTGTCCTTATACAAAAGGCTTCAGATACTGAGCAAAGATACTGTAGAATACAAGCTAGAGGTTCTGGCGGTCATTAAAAGTCTCAAAAAACTACGACCGAATTTATTAGGCCTAAAGCTCGTCATATACACTGACAGTAAGGCTGAATCCAGACTGCATCAGTCAATCAGCCAGCTAAAAGATTCGATGTTCTGCAAAATTGCGTATCATGCATATTAGTGACAGGGAAGGCGGGAAAACCTGAATGTTTTTTTTGTAATCCACAGCATTCACATCGCCTTCCGTGAATATTGCGAACGTATTTGCCGAGAGGCGACGGCCAAGTAGAAGGTTTGAAGCAGATGGTTATAAGCATCCTATCCAAAATATCCATATCAGACCCTAGAAAGGGTACAAGCATGTCCTTGAATTGCAGAGGGTACTAAATTCCACACTTAGTCGGTTGAAGGGAAAATTACTCTTTCGGGTTATGTTCAGTGTGAAGATGTTTGATTTGGATCAGCAGAAGCTTAGCAAAGGACTTATGGCATTTTTCGAGAACAGAGAGCAACGAATGTCGTTTACAGGCTAGAAAGCAAATCCCTAATGTCCAAGATGAAAACAGGAAATATTTAAGAAGAAGAAGAAAACCTGCAAAGAGGTATAAACGGCGATTTTGTAGCTATCAGGTAGATACTATTATGGCTCTAGGATCGAGATTGTACCCGAAATTTCTTAGTCCATACGAGATAATGCGCGTTAAATTCAACATATTTTGATGAATTAAAAATTTCCATAGATTACAGGACCCGAATAAGATTGAGGTAAAATGTTTGCATGAACAACGTGTGTTGGACCTGAAAACATCGTCGTCAGGGCAAACTTCACATGAAAACACTTCCGCAACTGTGTTAAGAGGTTAGCCAAATCCTTGTAGGGGAGTCCGTACCATCATTAAGAAATTTTCCAACCCAATCTGCGTCAATGTTGGGAGGTATCACAGCCAATGCCTCGCTGCTTTGTGGAGAAAAAGGTGCAGGTGGAAAAACCCTAGTTCCACAAAGATGAAATTAGGTAACTATTGAGGAGCCTAGGGACGTTTCATTACATTTCATAGACAAAGGGGAGGGAACCAAGACCTCCTCATGGTGAGGACGGCTGTGGGTAGTGACGCTTTCGTGGCTGTTTCTGATTCGACTTACGGGGAAAGGAAAGGCACCCGACTGATTATTGGGTGAATTTGTGGTTTGAAGAAATCTGCATATTACAGACAAGGAAACTAAGCCAATTTTCGCCGATGCAAGACAAGATTACCCTACGTAATAGCAAAATGATGGAAAGACTGATAGATTTTAGGGTGATGTTGGATCGTGCAACGTTATCTGATCATAGAGCCACGCATTATTGATTTTTGGTTTAATTTATCATTTCTTATCTTCTTAGTAAGTTATTGTGACATTGTAATTGAAAGTATAAAAATAAAATAAAATAATATGTCGTGATTGGAAGAGAATTCTTGGGTAATGGTGAGGACAAAAGAAGCGAAACGCTGATAAGATGCATCAATCAAGAGACACAAGGTACCAGTAAATTCACCATACCGAAAAAGTTCTGGTCTCCCTTTAAAATAGTCGAGACCAAGTTCACCAGCTCTTTTATAATTCTTCTTATCTATCATAGGAGTTATATACTGATCAACAAAATAAGTGCAGAAATTTTTAAAGTTCGATCAAAGCCAAGGACTTAATGGCATTTCGCTTTTGGAGCTCAGGCATTACATTTGTCCAAATCTCTGCACAAACTGCTGCACTAGACTTGATTTTTCTGTCACCTCCAATATTTGTTTAATTATATGTGTTTTTTCTCAAATATATTGAAAAAATGGTGAAAGTTTGTCAAAATAGTTTCCATATTGACCGGCTGAACTGAGTGCTTGATGATCTTCTTGGCCAAACATTAGAAGCACTGTTTCCAAAAAATAAACATTTCTAATAATATTAATTTTATTTAGCAAGGCTCTATAAGAAATCCCGAAAGTCGCCGAGGCAACTACGCCTCTGAAAAATTAATGCGCTCATGCATATTAATCAAGACATAATTTTCATTCTCTTCGGCTTTGATAATCTGTGGGCTAGCGCTAGCGCTAGCATTTAACAGAGTCGCGATCGAGTGAGGAATTTCAGTAAGCTCAGTTCCAGGTTATCTTTAGTCTAGTTCAGATCGATTCGATTTGGGGTTTTTATCTTTTAAACCTATCTGAACTTCATGGAGAACAGGGCAACAGAACTGATCCACGTTAGTTAGAACTATCTCCAGTGCTTATCTGAATTTATTTTACTGGTTAAAAGAACGATTGGTGATCATGTATCGTGGTCTTTGGTGCGTTGGACAGTCTTTCCGGAGAAAACTCAAAGGCGAGAAATTCTATCACAGTTCAGAGGGTGTTTTTGGATATAAACCCAAGCCGAAGAGAGACTTCAAGAGTAAGTTTTGTTACCGGGAATACTTTTCTGATATTATGGAATCATATATCGAGTAAAAATAGAAAGATACATTTGCCATGTCGTTCATAGATAAGAGAAATTTGCAAGTAAGAAAGCAAGTCCCAAGACTAGTTACACACTAGGGGGGGGCTTATTATCTTATCAGTTTTTCTAAGATTGACTGTAAATGACGTCGTCAAATCTAAGCTTATATGAACTTTAATTGTTTTTATGTACTTGATTAATTGTGAAGAATTTTCTTAAAACTGTAGAAAATTTATAGATTTTATAATTTTTCACATATTCCTCTAATTTATTTTTGCAGTCCCAGATGATGTTCTCCTTTCGCGAAACAAACAAAGTAATATTTACCGGCTCGTGGACGCATACAGAAAATATGGTCATCGGATAGCGGCCGTAGATCCGGTGGACTTTAAAAAAGATAAGCCGTAAGAGTTTCGTAGCAAAAACTACAGAACAGATCATTTTAACATAATTTTTCTGCAGATCTGTAGACGAGTTAAGACCAGAATATTATAGTCTTCGAGAAACCGATTCCGTGGCAACCGAAGGTATTTTAAATGTTCCCTGTAATACGACAACAATAAGTGAACTGCAAGATATTTTGAAGCAATTGTATTGCGGGCCGGTTAGTGCAGAGTTTTCATATATTGAGGTAGTTATGTTTCACTTATAATTGCTTTTTACTGGAGAAGTTTATTCTTGCAGTCGCTTGAAGAAAGAGAATGGCTTGCTTTTAATTTCGAAGCTTTAAGATATCAAAATATCTCAGCATCTGAAAAGAGAGAAATTGTTGAACTTCTTATTAAGTCTCAAGCATGGGATAATTTTTTGGGAAAAAAATTTCCCACAGTTAAAAGATATGGAGGAGAAGGAGCTGAAAATATGTTTGCGTTTTTTAGGAAAATTTTCGAATTGGCTGTAGAAGGTTTGAATTGTGTTTATTTAAATAAATTAAAAAGAAAATAACACATTTATTTTTAGATGATCTGGAGCATATTGTTTTGGCAATGCCTCACAGAGGACGAGGAAATTTATTAACAACAATGCTGAATACACGTCCAGCTAAGTTCTTTAGAAAATTTCAAGGAGGTTCAGAATTTCCAAATGAAGCTACTATAGCTATGGGTGATGTTGTGAGCCATTACAGTAAGGAGTTCTAAAGATGAAGAAGATGTACGTTTTTACATTTAACCATTTTGTAGATGCATCTGAAGAATTGAAAATTAAAGATAAAACAATACGTCTCAGCATGCTCAGGAATCCATCACATCTTGAGGTGAGTTTCTATCCTTAATTTTTTACAAGATAGTTTTCTTTAGCGCATTGTTAATTGAGAATTACATACTTAAAAATTGAATCATTTTTGATATTGTTCCAGAATTTAAAATACCACAGATTATATAAAATTTACACATTAAATCCATATTTTTTTATTTTAGTTTACAAATATAAATTATGTTTGTACAAATAAATTTAATGTTTCATTAAATGAATTTAATGTTTACACAATTCGAGTTCACATTGTAAATTAAATTAATGTTTTTCCAAATAATTTTAATGGCTTAGTATAATGAATTCACATTTGCGAAAATTAAAATCACTTCAAAATTTTTTCAAATTTTAGCAGGAAGATCTGTAAAGGTCTACACTTGAAATAATGTAGTTTAACTACATTTTTAGTCAGTTCCGAATGTGTTTTTATCAATTACGTAGTAACATCTTACCTATGAACTTGGTGAATGTCCTCAAAATCACAATAACACTGGTATAGGACTAAATACAAACAGCAAATAAACTGGGTGCGACTGGTCTACTCACACTGTCAGCTTCCCATTTGGCCATTTTGTCTTGCTTTTGAAAATTTAATTGTTATAACAAAAAAAGTCAATTCAAATTTTATGCAAACTTTACCGGGTGTTCATTTTGCAATTATGCGTCAAACGAAATTGATTCAGATTTGATATCACTTTTTGTTATCGAGATATTCGAGACGAAAAAAAGTTCATGAACTTACGAACGGACATACGGACATACGAACGTACGAATGAACTTTCGGATGTACGAACGTACGAATGAACATACAGACTTACGAACGTACGAACGTATGTACACACGCCGATACAGACATCTTTCTAAAAACGATGGATTCGGACTCTAGGGACCTTAAAACTTGACGAAAAAACGAGAAAATCACATACCGTAACAGTACAGACCAAACTTAGTTCCAACTATTAGTTCTTAAAGCTTTATAAGCCTGTATGAGTGTCATGTAAATAGGGTTTAGGTTCATCATATCTGTCCGAAAATTAACAATGTTGTCATTAAGTTGCGTGTGTATTATTTCACTGATGCTTCGCTTGTACCAGTTTGTCTTCTACAATCCTAGTATTCTCAAAATCAAAATTATACCCCTCTTCTTCAAAATGATGCTTGTCCAGAGCTGTTTTTCCTTAATACCTCTACAGTCATACCTGTGTTGGTATAATCTACTTTTCAACAATTCCCTTGTCTGTCCATTTTATGTCTGTCTGTCAATTTTATAAACCACATTCGACGGTAGTTCTTCTGAGTCTCGGTCCTTAAATTTTGTAGAAAAACTCTGAACTTTCTTCGTATTGTAAAAAATTACATTTTTGTTCTTGGAGTAGGCAGATATTAAGCTTCTAAATTTGTACGCAACGCGTGTTAAAAACACTCGTCAGTCTGTAGTTTTTCAAGTTATCGCTCAAATCTACGTCAACTATATTATTCCTGCTCGACATGTACTGATCGATCATTCTACTAACAAAAAACTTGGAAACTTTAGCCCTAATGAAGCTTGATGAATGTGTTTGATACCACAATCAATACCACTACCTCTCAGCTGAATGCCTTTCTATCCCGTCTTATTGGAAAATTTCTGACAAGGATCTTTTAGCCAATTTTCTGCAAATAACCCCATCCCTTTAATTCAATTTTTACTTGTCCCAATATTGCCTTAAGACTATTGGTAGCATCGAATTGAATTGAATTGAATTGAATTCATTTTGCGCAAACATGAATTGATTTTACAAAACCATTAAATTTGGAAAAACATTAATTTAATTTACCCAAACTTCCAGCATGGTCATTCCATCTGTGTTACTTTGGACGGTATCACCTCCAACTTTCATAATATAATATCATTGCGGGAGTACCGCAAGGTTCGGTACTGTTTCCCACTCTCTTTGTACTTTTCATTAATGACCTCTTATCTCTCACTTCTATTCACAGCTTTGCTGACGACAGCACCCTTAATTTCGGTTTGGATTATTAGATCCCTGAACCCCTAAGATGTTCAAGGTTCAATTTAGAGGAGTTTTAGGGATTGATTGGTGGACACAAACATTTAAACTGAATTAAATTTTAAAGTAAAATTTACTTCGAAGAACACTTGAAAAACGTCCACATGAAGTGAATTTCACTTCAAAATTTAATTGAGTTTTAGGGAGTTTGAAGGGCGTTAGGGATTATTTTGAGGAAAGACAGACAGCTTTGTCATCATTGAGTGATTTCCATTATTTGTACGAGAATGAGCAACTGATTCAAACGATTACGCGAGATCAAGGGTACTGTCGTTAGCGTAACTGTGAATTGGATTGGAGGTGAGGGATAAGAGATCATTAATGAAAAGCAGAAAGAGATTAGGGCACAAAACGGAGCCTTGCGACAAACCGGCATTGATATTATAAGCATTGGAGATAGCACCGTCCAATGTAACGCGAATGCAACGGTCAGAAATGTAATTTCCAATCCAAGTAAGAAGAGA
>QYTT01081050.1:0-30672 GCA_006980735.1 Dasypogon diadema | reverse complement strand
CAATTTTTACTTGTCCCAATATTGCCTTAAGACTCTTGGTAGCATTTATATAATTTTTGATTTTTTCAATCAGCAGCTTGATTTTTAATTGGAAATGAATTCATTTTGCGCAAACATGAATTCATTTTACTAAATCATTAAATTTGGAAAAAACATTAATTTAATTTACCCAAACTTCCAGCATTTGGTCTGGATCCGTCTCTTCTCATTTGGATTGGAAGTTTCCTTTCTGGTCATGCCATCTGTGTTACTTTGTAACGCATCATCTCCAACTTTCATAATATAATATCATTGCGGGAGTACCGTAAGGTTCGGTACTGTCTCCCACTCTTTTTGTACTTTTCATTAATGACCTCTTATCCCTCACTTCTATTCACAGCTTTGCTGACGACAGCACCCTTAATTTCGGTTTGGATTATTAGATCCCTGAACCCCTAAGATGTTCAAGGTTCAATTTAGAGGAGTTTTAGGGATTGATTGGTGGACACAAACATTTAAACTGAATTAAATTTTAAAGTGAAATTTACTTCGAAGAACACTTGAAAAACGTCCACATGAAGTGAATTTCACTTCAAAATTTAATTGAGTTTTAGGGAGTTTGAAGGGCGTTAGGGATTATTTTGAGGAAAGTCAGACAGCTTTGTCATCATTGAGTGATTTCGATTATTTCTACGAGAATGAGCAACTGATTCAAACGATTACGCGAGATCAAGGGTACTGTCGTTAGCGTAACTGTGAATTGGATTGGAGGTGAGGGATAAGAGATCATTAATGAAAAGCAGAAAGAGATTAGGGCACAAAACGGAGCCTTGCGACAAACCGGCATTGATATTATAAGCATTGGAGATAGCACCGTCCAATGTAACGCGAATGCAACGGTCAGAAATGTAATTTCCAATCCAAGTAAGAAGAGAGTGGGTAAGACGAACAGAAGAATAAAAGCAAAAATAAATTGTGTGCCTATGGAGTTTAAATCCAATCCTGAGAAAAGATCATTCGATGAATATTCATTTAGAGCAGTAAATGGCACATAATTTTTTATATAAAGAGGGATCCCTCTTTGCCGAGAAAAAAACTACCAGGTGATAACCAAGTAAAATAAATTGATTTGGATCAGCATCGAATGTTACCTTAGTTTCATTTAATGTAAAAACGTGGCATTTTTCGATTGTTTAAGGAGAAAAGATTCCCTCTCGAACCACGAATATTGCAAAAATCTAGAGAAAATTCTTGCATTATCATGAAAAGGCTAAAAGGTATAAGTCTAGTTGCAGATACTGCCAATTCCTGATAGGGAAGTTTTTAGGAATAGCGGCCTCTGGAACCCTTCTGAAATATATAAGATCTCTTTAAAAATTTCCCGATCATTTTCCTATACAGCTAAACATTGTCATAACATAACTATTAGCAATGGCAAAGATAATCTTCTCAAATTTAATTGGAACATTCAAAATATCACAACCTTTTTTCAAGCTTGATCTCAATATTTCCCAGAAGCTGAGTGGCGGTCAAACTTATTCTTGGGTATTTGTCTCGTCGTTAACAGCGAGTGAGGGTAATGGACTGCCTGTCTACCACTACTATGATTAAATTTGGTTTCTCGCAAGGCTCCATACTAGAACCATTGCTTTTCTCTACATTTGTTAATGACCTTCCAGATGTTATTCAAGATTGTCATATATACATGTATGCAGATAATATCCAGCTGCATATATCTAGACCAATTGGTCGGACCGAGGACTATGCTTGTAGATTAAATAGGGATTTGGACCGCGCAACCAGTTCCGTAGCAACATTTCTACAATAAAACAAATCGATAACTTTGAGAACTTTAAGTTGCTTTTACACTATTTCCTTATCTGAATCCTAGCGACAGTAATAGACTGGGTAATTGCTAATTATTGAAATGTTCGCACGTCTGAGAAACTATGAAAAACTCATTAAAATTGCCTAATTCTGTTGCATGTTTAGTTATGTCTTAAAAAAGGTTATTTTTATCTGGTTATATTTTGTAATAACTCTACGTTTGACTGGACTTTCAGGCCGTAAATCCCGTTTCTATGGGGAAGACTAGATCAAAACAACAAAGTTTGAAAGATGGAGCTTTCAGTGAAAACCCCAATGTAAAATTCTCCTCAAAAGTACTTAATATACAATTACACGGGGATGCAGCCTTTTCTGGTCAAGGAATTAATCAAGAGTGCTTAATGATGGCTGAGGTTCCTCACTTTGAAATAGGTGGTACTATTCACATGATAGTAAATAACCAAGTCGGATTCACGACTCCTGGAGATCGGGGTCGAGGCACAAACTACAGCTCTGACCTAGCTAAAAGCATTGAGGCTCCAGTCTTTCATGTTAATGGAGATGATCCTGAAGTAGAGTAAATTATATTTTTTCATATAGTTACTCTTTAACGAATATTTTTGCAGGCACTTTCATTAGTGACCAATTTAGCTTTCAACTACCAGAGGAAATTCAGAAAGGATGTTTTTATTGATCTTAATTGCTTTAGAAGGTGGGGCCACAATGAGCTAGATGATCCTACATTCACGAATCCTGCTTTGTACTCAGTTATTCACAGCCGAAAGTCAGTATAAAGTTTTGTTTGCAACAATTTTCCCATCGAAGACACTAACTTGCATAGGTCCGTTCCAGATTTGTACACGGAAAAGTTGATTGAGGAACAGATTATCTCTAAAGAGGAGGCCGAATCGATCAGGGACAAACACACGGAGTACTTAAATGAGGAGTTATCATCCACAAGCTCTTACGAACCAGAAGTATTTTATTATATTAACTTTTAGATTAGTATTTTTTCACAGTTAGGAAATATTTGTATCGTAGCCGAGCTATTTTCAAAGGCAATGGAGTGGATTCCAGTTAGCTCCCAATGCTATCACTTACTGGGACTCTGGTCTGGATTATTCTCTATTACACCATATTGGTAACACTAGCGTATATTACCCAAAAGACTTTGTACGTTTTGTTTTTTGAGTCGAGAAGGCAATATAACTCTGAGAATTTGTTAGAACATTCATCCACACCTGCTCAAGACACACGTGGAAGCTAGATTGAAGAAGTTGCAGGAGGGCATTAAACTTGACTGGGCAACCGTAGAAGCTTTAGCAATTGGCAGTCTAATGTACCAAGGAAATAACGTTCGTTTGAGCGGGGAGGACGTTGGTCGTGGCACATTTTCACATCGGCACGCTATGCTCGTCGATCAGAAAACGAACGAAATGTTCATACCCCTTAATACTCTGGAAGGTGGTGCTGGTGGTATGCTGGAGATAGCAAATAGTATTCTTTCCGAGGAGGCTGTTCTGGGTTATGAGTATGGGATGGCTATTGATAATCCGAACAATTTGATCATTTGGGAAGCACAATTTGGTGACTTTTTTAATGGTGCTCAAATTATAATTGATACCTACATTGCGAGCGGTGAAAGTAAGTATTGCTTTGGAATGTCAGATGTCGTTATTCTCCATTATTATTCGGTTTAAAAATAATTTCGGATATTTATTGTAACGGCCTCATTCCAACGCACATTGATTTTATATTAGTTATTGTAGTACTAGTAGTTCATCAAAATGGGTTAAGATTATTAGAATCTACAAAAGATATTGAACTGATAACTGAAGCTGGCATTTCATTATATTTTAGCGAAATGGATGGAAAGTAATGGTCTAGTAATGCTTCTACCTCACGGTTATGATGGTGCAGCATCGGAGCACAGTTCTTGCAGAATGGAGAGGTTTCTTCAACTTTCTGATTCGAAGGAAACAGCTCCAGATGGTGATGATGTGAACGTGCATATAATAAATCCCACAACGCCAGCACAATATTTCCACGCTCTACGTCGGCAAATGCTTCGTAATTTTCGCAAACCTCTTGTAGTTGTGGCTCCGAAAATTTTATTAAGGCTACCAGAAGCGACGTCAACTCACAGTGACATGCAACCGGGAACTTTTTTCAGAAACGTTATTGGTATTCATTTTAGTTATTTCTAAATATTGTGGATTAATTCTGTACAAACATTTTAGGAGATAATTTAGCAGATCCTAAGAAAGTTACAAAAATTATATTATGCAGCGGTAAACATTACTACAACTTGAATAACGAAAGAAAAGCTAAAAGAATAGAGAACACGGCTATTATACGACTTGAGTCGCTGTGTCCATTCCCTTTAACTGAATTGCAAGAAGAATTAGGGAAATATAAAAGTGCAAAAGGTGAGTGGCTCTGTGGAAGTCGGAGTGAAGTGGTTTTCAATCGATGCAATTTCAGTATTTCTTTGGAGTCAGGAAGAGGCTCGAAATATGGGAGCCTGGAGTTTTATTCGTCCTCGTTTTGAATATTTATTAGGGAAACAAGTATGCATTTGTTATTTGATAAGTTATGTGTAAGAGTAAGGCATTTTTTTTTATGCTAACTGTACTTTTAGCTTAAATATTATGGAAGACCAGAAGGACCTACCCCAGCCACCGGAGATGGAAGTCGACATAGGAAAGAAGCTGAAGACGTAGTTGTAAATCCTTTTAATATTTAAATTTTAAGATACAGTTCAAAAACTAAAGTTCCTTGGAGTATATAATTATGCTATTTTTATTATGGTTTATATAGTCCTCTCCCCTTCCCTCTCATCATGAGTTATAAAATTTCAAATTTAATGGGCAAATTTTTAACATATTTTTTCATGTTTTACTAAATTTCCCGCCAAAATCCCCCACTTAAATTTAAAATTTTCGAAACTTCACTTTTATTTTTTTTTAATTTCTCGTAATTGCAGTGGCACTGCAAGAGCATTAATTAGTTCGTGGTTATCAGCACACGGTTAGTGCAAATCACGCCAAACATTACATACGTTCAAAATGTCTCATTTTACTACGAAAGAATACAAGATATGTTTATGGTGCGATACCCGCAGTGGAAGAGTATAAGAGGCGCCATCCTACGAGACCAATTCCTAACCCATGTATTGAAATAAAACAGTTTGTACGAAACACGAAAGTATACCAATTTATTTAGACAATAATAATTATAAACTTAGATCTTATCGTTAATTCTATAGAATCGATTTACAAATGGTAAAAATGTATTAAAAATCGAGTAAAATCGGGAAATAGCAGAGATTCACACAACGCCTAATCTTTACCATAAATTTGCTCGATAATTTTATAAAAATCACTAGAAACTTTGAACACGTATTTTAATAGTCAAATCCAAAAAAAGAAAAGAACTGATATTGCTGCTACAGACATGGCAAGTTTTACTCTATGACCACCTCGATCCCATCCGCACTCCAGATCTGTCTTCAGTATCTAAAAAATAGATGACTCTCATATAAAATTTATGATGGAATATGAGTGATATTATTCACCTCCATGAGTTGCTGTTCATTCTTATTTGCACACCTTGTTTCCCTTAGGTCATCATCCATTTCGTCACAGTCGTATTTGTCGTATATTTGGCATGGTGAGTTCATGAATGTTCTGAAGACAGTGTCAGTCCATGTTTGGGAGGAGCAAATGTACTGACGTCTTTTTCGTTGCCAGAATTCTACCCAACTTTATACAACAATAATAGTAATTTTTTTTATATATCTAGTCACTTTATTAAAAACGTTGCAAATAGTCGAGGCTAAAAAATATCGCGGAACTAGCTAATACATATACAATAAATATATAAAGAGATATAAAATAAATGACACAAAAACATCGAAAAATGAGGCAAAAATAAAAAATTAAAAAACACATAATACACATATCAAAAAAGAGCTGCAAATTGTGAAAACAAAAGACTTTAACAAGAAACAATTAAATCTAACACAAAAAAAATCTATTCTTAAGAAAATAGAATATGAATTTCAAAAGGGTACAATTTCCACAAAGAATTTGGAAAAATACATAAATATTTTATTGCTAAAGGTAAAAGTGCCCCACGAAATGGGAACTAAATGTATCAAAAATTTTGAAATCAGGAATAGAGCTCCACGGGATCACCCTGTAGAATGCCGTGCATCTGCAAAGGGCTCCCAGCTTCACTCCGGCTTTACTGGTCCAACGAAGATTTACCGTTTCTGCGGTGTCTGTCGCGCTCCAAAGCCGGGAAAAACCTCACCGACAAGTTCTGCAAAACACCGTCGCATGCACTACCAATGCAAGGCCAATCTATCGTTTTGCACCGACGTGATGCCAGGCGGCTATGTGCAGTTGAATGTAACTTTCTTCTTTGCTAGGGCCACTTAAAGGCCCGTGTGTGTTCGTATATTGTATCAGTGGTGTGATACCCACTCTCTATCCCCGAGCAATTGAAGTGAATCGTGGATTTGATTAGCATCTGCATGAAGCTTACCAAGCAGTTCATCCCATTGCAGATCGTCGACCCCAGCAGAAACGATCTTCTGGCGATGCCGAGTGATGGGTTGATCAGCTGGCACATGCGGCCGACGAGGTCCATTAGATTAACCAGTACTGGGCAGGAAAAGTACCTGTGGAATGGAGTACCCTTCCCACCATATACTGTCGAAAGCCTTCCCTGGATTCAAGGGGATCAGGGCCATTTTAATCTCCGCGCGCTCATGCTAAGCACTCAAGGCCGGGAACACAATATGACTGGTCTGGGTATATCGCCAAGGCAATCATTGAGTCGAGTATCGTCTCTACTGCTTTGTAGACGATTTTATTGTCCACACTGCATAGGGTTACTTGTCTCAAGGAGGATGAGGAACTCAACAGGTCTCCCTTCTTTGAAACCAGGCGCAAAACAGACCGTCTCCGCCTGGCCCTCAACAGCCGAAATGAAGACCTCCAGAAGGTCCAGGAATTAACAGATTCCTGAAACGGATAAAGAATTCAGGAGTTAGGCCGCCATAACCAGACAGGGAATGACTTTTTTGACCTTGAGTATGAGAACTCTGTCTAGGCCATTCCTATCTTTCTCCGAGAAAAAGGCAACGTGGCAAAGAAACTCATCCATGGATGAGAACGCTGGCGATGTCGAGACAATGAGATCTAATACAAAAGAGAAGTGCAGGATATTAAATAAGCGCGTAGAATTTTGGGACGTAATTTATTTCTGTTTCTAGTGACTCCAATTTGTGATTTACATCTCAGTCTAGAACAGGGGCCGGAGCGAAAATACAGGAAAAAGTTCCATATATAATATTATTTTCGAAATGAGATTTTTTTATTCTGTCACAAACGTTCCCTTCTGGAATGTTATGTAGCAAGAATGAACAATTTTAACGTTCTCAATTGCAATTCACTGCTTGAAAGCACCTTCCAACATTCACTTGAGTTGTTGGAGTTGTCAAAAATTGAACTACGTTGAGGACGCAATGTGATATAATAAAAAGACGTGTTCACTTCACACGATATACTGCACCAATTACAAAATTCATTAGTTTCATTCTGAGTTTAGTTTTCTTTTTTTTAATTGGGTGTGGGATCACGTAGATCCCTTGAACTTAGACCACTATTAGGCCCATTGTTCCTCCACTCGAGGAGTTAAGAAGGCGGGGCAGATGTTGTCAGCAATTCAACCACTCGGTAGATTTTGTAAAAGCCAGTATACACTCCCATCCCCTTTCGCCTGCCTGATGCAGTTCGTCAAGGAAGTAGTGTCCCAGCTGCCTGAATCTGAATGTTATGAAAATACACATTAAAAATTTGGCCCCACCAGCTGTTTTCCCCTCGAGCCGCCACTGGGGTGGAATGGATTTGAAAGATCAAATGTTGGAAGCCTTTTTATTAGGAAAGAAAGAAAAAACACAAATGTTACATTAAACTATTCAGAAGGTTATTGAACGATGGCGTCCAGAATAGTTTCATTATTTACAAAGATAATAAACAACAAAAAGTTGATCACCTAAAGTTTAGAGTTCAACTTGTTGAGCAAATTTTTTCAAAATATGCAAATGATGTTCAGAGAAAGGTTCTTGGAGGACATTCCCAAGATAGAAATATATTTCGACTTACTGGTCGTCACTTTATAAAAAAAGCAAAGCCCCAAGATTGTTACAAACGTGGCCGCAGGAAGGAAACTATTTATTCGTGCCTTGGATTGTGAAATTGGATTATGTTTAGAATTGTGTTTCAAAATTCGCCATATCAAAGAAAATTATTAATAAAACACATTTTGGTTTAAAATATTAGTTAAGAAAATAAAAAAACATCTAAGAATATTTGTCTAAGTAAATAAAATAATTATGAAGCCTATATTGAGAACATTTTGTTTAATTTTCTCCTCGCCCATCTCACATAGTTCCACGTGGAAGGGAAATTTATATTTTGTGTAATAGCATACCAATACAACAACAAAGCATCTACAGAACTAGTGGCATTTTATATGAAATAAAAACTATATTATTGGCGATGGCATAGGATTAAAGAGAGTTACTTACCCAAGGCCGCAATCACAATTTAAATTTGCACCGGACATTTTCAAATCTGTAAGGAATACACTGTGTGGCAAGTAAGGGACTAAGCCAGTGTTCGGATTCGGTATCTGCTTCATTTGAGGATTATTGTATCGAATGTCAATTGAAATATTTCGAACTCGTCCCATATTTTTGAAAAAGTTCATGGGGAATGCATTTAGCGATGTGTTGAATAAGGTAATGTAAACGAAAGGTGACCGCATTCCCTGCAATAGTGACAAAAGTGTTCAGCATTTGTATTTACAACAAGAGAACAAGGGCGGGTATACCTTCAAAATATTATCGGCCAAAGTTGTAAATCCAGGACCACTGAAAGTTATGTTTTTCAGTTTTGAAGGAAGCAGTCCCATCATTTCTCGTTGTAAATCAGTCGGTTGTCCCATTTGAGATTTGTTACTATCACTTCCTGCAGTGCCAGACGTTTGTTGACTACCAGTCATATGCCTCGGAGCTTCAATCCACAGTTCTCGTATGTTATGATGATTCTCCAATAAATGTGGAATATTGAAGTCAGGTAAATGCGAGTACGCCGAGACTTTCAGAGATCTCAGATTTGGCAGGTTTTCTAGGGCTCCGTACTAGACACAAATTAAATAACATTTGAATGTAGAAGAAAAAGCTTAGCAAACCTCGAAGAAATGTAATTTGAAGTGAGAAATATCCAAGATTTCCAAGTCTTCATTGACACCATCAAAGCTGTTGTTTGTTAAAGATGTTATAGGATTTCCAGACAATCTCAAAGTTCTACGGTATAAAAGTTAATTGAGAATAAACACAAGTTAAGAGGAAAACCATTTCGTTACCAATACCGAATTGGAAAATAGATTAAGGTATTGAGCAACAAAATGTTTCTCCGTTCACTATAAGTAGGATAAATCTGGTATAAATTACCTTAAATGCGGTAAATTTTGTGTAATTAAAGGAACGTTAGTCAAATCATTATTGGATAGATCTAGCACTCTCAAATTGGTCATATTTGAGGCCAGCTCTGGAGGAATCGAGGGGAGCTCATTGGAAGCCAACCTCAACTCTCTCAAGTTTTGCAGAGGTAATTCGGGAACTGTACTCAGGGAAACATTTTCCAGGCCTAATTTAACCAGGGAATTTTCAAGGCCCATAAAAGATTTTTCCATAACTTTCAAATCCCGATTATGTGATAGATCTAGAACAGAAATACGTGGCAATGTGGCAAAAACGGCGTCATCAATGCGAAGAAGATAATTATAAGAAAGATCCAAATATTTCAGCGACTGAAAAACGCCTTTACAGTAACAATTCATTTGGATACAAAGCAATTCTACCCGAAATTTGTTGGACAGATCCATGCTATGAATTGTTGCTATATAATTGTTAGACACATGAAGTTCGCACAGGGTCAGCGCTGCCAAACTTGATAGAGAGGAAATCGGTATTTTTAAGAGCTCATTGTGAGATATGTCCATTCTGAAATGAATAAATAAATCAGTGCGATTATACTAGATAATAGTTTCACCAAATTGCACTTTTCTAATCCTCCATTGTAGAACAGGTTATCGGGTAAAGATCTCAAGTGATTATGTGAGAGATCTACAACCCTTAAGCTTTGCACAGGTTTGAACATATCTAGAGGCATATCCGTAATTCTATTGTGAGATAAATAAAGGACCTAAAATTGATAACTAAATAAAATCACATTGGCTTTGTTATGTATTTGAGAGCGACCTGTAATTTTTTTGTGTTCTTGAACGCATCGAAATCTACTTCTTTTATGAAATTATGACTAAGGTCAAGCCACTGTAAATGAGGCATATTCCCGAAAATATCTCTGGTCGTATTCTGGAAGTAAAAATGTTTACAAAATTCAAGAATAGCTTAATTTAATTTTAGCGAACGTACTGAGAGTGCATTGTAGCCTAGATGAAGATGAGTTAAAGACATTTCTGCCGGTCTAAAGTATCCTGGATGAATCACTGATATATTGTTATGTGACAAATCTAGAATTTTTATGTTGGAATGGTATATTGTTCCTGAAAATTGAAATGATTTCTTAATATTTAATTCTCATTACACAGAATTCGTTACGTTTTACCATGTTCAGTCCGTCCTGACCAGGATGAATTATTCATTAAAGTTTTTATTAAATTGTGACTAACGTTTACGTTTAAGGACGATAGTGTTCCCACCTGGAAAAGAGAGAGAGACTTAAAGTTTACTATATCGTCTTTTCTGTTGCATTAAAAATTTCTCAAAAGTAAAGTTAAATGAAATTCGATCGACTGCAACTCGACTCGATTTTTGGTGATTGACCCTGAGCATTTACAATAAATTAATAATCTACATAGTTGAGAACTGAACTCTTCATCAACTGGGACTTTTAATTAGTTTATTATTTTTGTTATTGTTTTTTCTTTTTAATTGTGTGCTTAGACGCACATCTGCAGATTTTCCCCCTGTAGGGGCCCCGAGGGCATAGTGATTTAACTGGGTAGCATTGGTTGAGGCAATTCTACTGACGAGAGTTGTGTCTGTGAAGACACTGGGATGTTGCATAGTAAAAATTTCATGCCAAAAATTGTGGCTTACTTCCAACATTTGTCAGGTTAAAATTTCCCAATCTCCTCTTCTCTAAAATTCCCCTCTATTTAAGCTGTGCTGTATGCATTATAGGGTTGTCCCCTGAGCTTAGGCAATAACTTGAAAAAAGTTAATTGTGCCTTTAGACAGAACAAATTATAGATTATTTCGTGCATTGAATGCAGATTTTTGGAGGTTCTCTGACATCGCCGCCTTTGAGCAAAATTTAGTGAATATCCTGCAATGAAAACACAGTCTCGCCAAGGGATGAAAAAATAAACGAAGGGAAGGTCCGCATGTCGTCAATGGTTGAGAGAAAATATATTCAATCTATGGTTAAAGTTGTTACATATCTAAACTCGTAAGATATTTAAAAATGCGAGCGTGAAATTTCCACATCGCCAATAAAATTTATTTATATTAATTTATTATTATTTCATAGCTTTCGCTAAAGAACTTGATCAACTGATCATGCAAACCAGGCAAACCAAAACCTAATGCTTCACAAATATCCCACGACCTAATTACCATAATCAAAATCATTCTCACGGAATTGCAGCTGTGCATTTCTTACCATAAGCGAAGAGGTGAGTCAGGTATCATGGCACAATTTATCCAAAACGTCTAAAACAAAAATGTCGGATAACTTAGTTCACGTGAGAATAAGCCATATTGTTAGTATGCAAGTATAATTTTGTATAAATAAGGTAATTGTTAATTTAATTTTAAAATTGGTAATTTAAGTTTAATCTTGTCCAAAAGGCAGTGGCAGTGCTTTTCCTTTCAAGTTTTTCAAGTCTGGCTTTAATTATTCTAGAACTCCCCCGACTCGTGGTAAAGGTTCTAGAGAGTTAAAATCTCAGCAAAGCTCATACCCAAACACAACTTTTCTCATTCGATCCGACTCGACGTGTGCAACAATTTATTTTATGCATGCTTGATAAATTTGTAAAATGATACTTACCTGATCAAAGTAGTCAAATGCAAAATTAGACAATGAGTTATAGGCGAGGTCTAGAAGTTCCAGTTTTGGTAAATTCTGAAAAAAAATAGTAGGTGTTAAATTCATATTTGTCACAAAATATCAGTTAGTGATGGTTTTATACTCTTTAAAATTATAGAAAATTAATTATTTACACTGTATAAAAAACATTGGTTTGTGCTTCTTTATTAATTTCAATGCAGCTTTTGATAGAGCAAACATTTACGAAGACGGTTCCAAGTATTTCCGGCCTCAGGTGTTTGGATTAATTTTCGGAGAAAAATTTTTTATTACTTGGAGAGGTATCTATATCAATACCCTATAAAAAACAAACACGTAAACTTAAAATCATTAGTTCGTTGTCGGTAGTGATTGATAAAATATTTAACAAAAGAGGGTTTGTCGTCGAAGCAAATCAAGGAACGTTGGGATGCTGTTTAAGAGTCTGCACTTTCATACACAGCGGTCAAAGATTGGGCAAGACTATTTCGCTGGGAACGGGAGTCTCTTGAAGATGATCGAAGGGCGAAGGAGGTCCCGTCCACTGCTGTCATAGAGGAAAATATTAAAATAGTGGAGGAAATTGTATTAAGCGACAGAAGATTAAAAGAAATAGCAGCACAGTCTGGAATATCAAAAACGTCAGTATATCGAATTCTCCGTTTTGTTACTCCATGACAATGCTCCACTTCATACAGCTGCTGTTGCGAAAGCTGCTATTCAAGAATGCGGGTTTAGAGAACTTGACCACCCACATTACAGTCCTGATCTGGCCCCAAGCGATCATTTCTTATTCGCAAAATTGAAGCCTGACTTTCGAGGAAAAAAAATTTACTTCAGATGAGGAGGTGCAAGCATGAACCTTATGAGGGAAATGTTATTGTGCAGGAATCCACAGGAGTGTTTCATATTGAAAATAACATCTGGAATAAATTCCAGGTAACCAGTTACCTAGACAAGGTAATGCTCTTTCTGTTATACTGTTCAATCTTGCCATAGACTAAATCTCACAGAAATGTAAGATGTTATTATAGGGCCAGTCACATTTTTGCTACATTCTTGTAATACACACGTTTTATTAAATCGCCACACACTGTCGATAAACTGTGCGAGATGGACTGGTCCGTTTAAACGTATGTATTACCAAAAACCGCTACAGGGTGTGACGGGACGATGTAGAATTTGACTGAAGACAAAAATCTTGTAGAAATGATCTTTGCAATCAAAACTGGTATTTGCAAAATTTTAGTGATTTTTAATTTAAATTTTTAAATGTTAACATTTTATTATGAAAATTGAATCTGCACTATAAGGCCGCGTGAAATATTCATGAAAAATATGTTGTCGTACGGAAAAGTATGAAAATGTGAATATGTGACTTCAACGTTAGCTTTTAATTTGAATTTTATTCGCACCATATTCTTCTATTTTACACCAATCAACTAAATCTCAATAAAAATATTAAAAAAGTATTTCACTTCCCTTTAATTCAGATTAGAAAGGGAAACGATTTCGGTTTCCGGTAAGCACAAAGTAATTGCATCGCCATCTGTTGTAAAAGTTAACTGATATTCTGTGCTACCATCGCGCCATCCCAACTTTCAACTTTAACACGATAAGTTTTCAAAAGCGCATCCCCTCCGAAATGACATTCCAGGCAAATTTTTTTGACATATCGACCGTGTCGAGAAAACCATCAACAATTGCGGTTCGGCGGCATTTTTCGTCTATTTTTTAATGAAAATTGTGTATTTAAATGAAAAACATGGATGCCGATGTTGAGGACAAGACGTGCAGAATTTGTGGTTTCGTCGATACCAGCAATATTAACATTTTCGACACAAAGTTTAACAACCTTCTCACTAAAATCCTGACAGTATTTCCCATAATTGTTGGTTTTTTTCAATAATGCCTGTTGTGTTTAAGCCAGCTTTAAACAAGTATGCATTTCAGATATATGAAACAGATCCATTGCCCAAAAACATATGTAGAAAGTGTGTAACAAATGTCTCGCTCATGTTTGACGAAACTTCGAAGCTCTTCAAGGTGCAGAAGAAGTGGATTGACAATGTCCGACTGAACCAGCCAAACCACCCATATTTCAAAATAATTGACTTGATCAAGGTAAGTGGTGTTTGGGATAATACTGTTAGAGCAATTTGCAGAGGTAAAATAATTCGTAGAATTCCAACCGAAGGATGATAACAGAGGTCCGGAAAATTGAGACAAATTTTCCGCTCCGTGAGCCGAGGATTTACCCAAATTGGCTCTCTGTTAGTGATGAAGTGAAAGATGTGAAAAATTTCACTCCGCCTGCCACTTCTTCTGGTGGCTTGCCTTTTGTCAAAGGAAGGAATTCCAACGAAGAACTGCCTTTGTTAAGGAAGGATTTTTCCAAGAATGCAGCAGACCCGCCGTCACAGCCATATTCTTTTTTGAAATCTAAAGAAATCACATTAGCTCCAAAGAAGATTGCGGCTGTTGAAAAGCTACCCACAAGTGCAGGAGCCAAACCAATAATTGCAGATCAAATCAAGGAACTACAGCACAAACTTCAATCGAATGGGTGCACTCTTAGCTTATCCAGTGGAAACAAGCCCCGGCCGGCTTTGCCAATTATGCCAAGATTTGGGGAAAAGTGTAAATTTTGTCATGCAACCTTTTCTAATATCCAGTTTCTGGCGAAGCATCAATTAGTGCACTTGGTTGTTTCGGATCGCAGAATTTTCGATAAGAGATTCTTAGAAAAGAAAGTGCGCCGCGGGCGGCTTATACCCAAAGGAGACAAGAAGTGCATCCGATGTCTAAATTGTTGGAAGCTCTTTGTAGACAATAGAGGTATTCTCGACCACTGGTCAAATGGAGACTGCGAATTTTACTGCCAAATTTGTGGGAAAGAGTTTGCAAATAATCCTAAAATGCTGCGGGAGCATGTTCCTGCCGCACACGGCATAAGCTACAAGTCATCACGAAGAAGAACGGAATCTGGCATGGTAGAGTTAGGAACGGATACTGGAAATTCGAAAGCTGATGCACTGAATTACTCACCGAGCACAGATTTTGACGCAGACGTAAAAATAAAAACAGAACCTATTGACGATAGCATGGAGTATATAAACAAATCTCCTCCTCTTTTATTCCGACCCAAGTTAAAGAAGCAAAAGGGCGGTTCTAAAAACAGCAAAGTCAGGTGTCACATTTGTGGAATAGAGTTCTCTAATTTCCGTTCGAAAAATTCACATATGCGTAAACATAAAAACCGTAATCCCATACCTAAATTTGAACCACCGACTGAGTTTACCATAAAGCAAGAAAAGGAAGATCCGGATGAGGACGAGGACATGCAAATCGATGAATCTGATATTAGTACGCAGACCAGCATGGGTGAACAGTTTGGAAAGCCAAGATTACAAGTGAAAAAATTGAGTGACCTACAAGATCCGTCGGTCAGTTCGCAGCACTCAGACGAGGACCAAAAGCCTGAGTTGATAGATACAAATGATCAAAATACAGAGAGAGCAAACACAACAGAAGATCACATGGAATATGGGAAAATATATAACTGCCACCCTTGCGGCAAACAGTTCTCATCAAAAACAGAACTTTTTGAACACAAGCGGCAGTGCCAATCGAACAACAAATTTGCTTGCGGCTTTTGTTTGCGCGCTTTCATCACCTCTGCCGACCTGCAGATGCACATTATGCTAATGCATCGAGATAGTTAATTTTCTAGCGCAACATCTCATTTTATCATCTAAGTGATTGTCTCAATTCCATAATTTTATTTAGGTTTTAATACAATTTTATTTACGATCTCGTTTAGAAAAAAAAAACTGACGAAATAAAGTGTTATGATTGTACAGCGAACCGGTTTTATTTTGAAATCCTGGCACTCACCTGAAATGACTCTTCGGCCAAGCTGTTCAACTTATTGCCTCGTAAGCTGAGGTGCTCCAGCTGGTCCAGATTCATAAAAGCTCTCCTTTCTATCTTTTCGATTTTGTTATCGTCTAAATGGAGTTTTTGCAGAGCCTGGAAGAACACGGCGGGTAAGTACGTATTTAAGTTTTTTTTGTGATCCGCACCTCAAGATCAAAAAATGTGTGCTGTGATATTTGCTTCAGATTATTGAATTTAAAGGAAATCTCTTCCAATTTTGAATGGATATCTCCCTGAAATCAGGCAATAAATAATTATAAGTAGTTCTACAGGAAAAAGTATGACCTTACTTGGAATGTGCCTTTCATAACTTGTTCAATTCGATTATCGTGCAGTTCCAGCAACCGCAAATTTTTCAAAAAGTGGAAACTAGTGTCACTCATGGTAGTGATTTTGTTGTTGCTAAAATCTAATTCTTGCAGGGATGTAAGATGTCTTAAAGCATCCGAAGGAAGATTGTTTCCAGAATAACCGTGCGAAATTTTTAGTGATATTAATGAGTGTCCGATCTGAAACGACAGTTCGAAAAAGTTTTTTGTTGATTCGATTTTACATGCCAACCTCGGTGAAGGCATCATTTTCAATGGTCCCAATATAGTTTTCACTAAGGTCCAGCCTTTTAATTCCTCGAACGTACTGGAAGGCATGTGATTTTAGGGTCTGGAGGCCACCCCTTGTGATCTGTAAATCTTCTAGTTCGACACCAAATTCTAGAAACTCTTCAGGCGACAATGTTTGAGTGTTCATCTTGGAAATGGAAAGGGATCGCATGTTCCTCATTCTGGTCATACTGTGAGATAAATAAAAAAGATTTCTTAGCATAGGTAAAAAGATATTTACTTTCGTAGTTCTTGAAGATTGGTGGCAGCATTCTTATCGCCGCTTAAGTCTAATTTGAGTAAGGTGTACTGGAATACGTTAAACATTTCGATTGGAGCGATTATTTTAATCTGGTTATCTCTCAAACTCAGAACCCTGAAAGATAAAAAAATTACTATACTTTTCTTTAAAATAATTGAAGAATTTGCTCTAACCTTAGGAAATCGAAACTGTTAAACAACTTTTCTGGTAGATTGGTCAAATTATTTCCTGATAAGTCGAGGATTTGTAGGCTGTTCACAAGGCTATCAAAAGCAACTGGTGATACGTTTGTTAGACCGCAGTAGCGCATATATATTTCTCTAATTTTGGCAGGTTTAAACGCGTCCTCCTAAAGTAACCGGTTAAATAAGTAATCTTACTCAATTTCATTGAAATTTTTAACCATTAAAATTTTAATAGGATTCCCATCGAAGAATGTCCGATTTACTATATCGAAATTTTTGAAAGAATTCGGAGGAAGTATAGTGATGTGGTTGTATTCTAAATGTAAATTGTCCAAGTTCAGTTTAGCGGACGATTTGCTGCCGTAAGTATCATTTCCCGTCATTTCTGTGATGACATTGTGAGATATATCCAGTGTTCGCAACATTTTTAACGGAGCTACAGCATCAAAAGGTATCTCCGAAAGGATGTTGTCTGTTAGTAATAATTTACTAAGTCGTGGCATTCCATCCTTAAAAACGCTCGGATCAATTTCATACAAGTTATTTCCGCTAAGGTCCAGTGTTTCAAGAATGAGTAGACTTGAAAATCCGTGCACTGGAAGCATGGATATACAATTCTCTTTTAAGACGAGTGTTTGTAGAGAATCCTCTAACCCACGGAATGAATCGTGTCCAATGTATGTAATATGATTAAAGCTAAGATCGAGATGCCGCAATTTCTGAAGGTGTCTTAAAGCCTTCGAAGGAATTTCAATTAGGTCGTTATTTGGAAGTATCAGCTCCCAGAGAGATCTCTCAAGCCCCATAAAAGCATCATCGGGTATTTCAGTCAAGAAATTGTCCGATATTTTCAAACGGTACATCCCTGTTCAAACGAATATATGATTATTAGATTTCTTAATTTAACGTATTTACCGGTAGCCTGCAAAAAGTATGGCTCTATTTCTCGCAGACCAGTGTTTTCCATATGAAGCATAAAAACCTTTGATAAAATAATATTCTAAGTACTGTGCAAGTTGATTTAGTCAAATAATTACCTTTGAATTGTTAACCATTTTTGGTAACGCTGGGAATGGTACATTTCTGCAGTAAACTATGCCCAGGTCTGGAGATGATTTCGAACATGTACACAAAGGATTGTAGGAACAGGGAGGATATTTCATTTGTTCCATTTCTCGATGGGTTGCTCTAGCTAAAGATGCCCAAATCATCAGCACTAATGTTACGGTGAAAAGAGCATAGCCGAATTTTAAGAAAACCTCCACCTTCTGAAATTCCACAAATATTAAAATTAGTTCTCAATTTAATTGTGAAAAATGAAATCGAGGTAAAAAAATTACAAGTTGTTGCTTTTTTATATATTTGGTTCGTATGCAGTTTAGAAAATTTTTTGCTAAAGTTTGGTCGCTCATTTACAGATTTTATCCTCCAGCATAGTATAGAAGGCAGAAGAGGGACCACAGTATGAACCGGAAATAATCAGTTAGTAGTAAGTCATAAATAATAACTAATTGTTTTAATATTGATAGATTAAAGAAAAAAAAACGATTAAATGGATTATATTTGTGGAAAATTACATTGTTGTTATTTGTTTAATTGTACATCTCTGCCGAAGAAAATAGAAGTCGTCAAAATTACAAGGAATTCGTAAAGGAGAGTATTCAAAGAGAAAAAGGCATGCAAGCCAAGATAAAACGAAATAAAGTATACAAAGAAGGAGAAGTTAACCTGGTGAAAATAACAGCGAGGATGGAAGAAAATAATATAGTAAAAGCGGCGAAAGAAATAAAATCACCCGAAGAAGCCAAGCCTCCTTTAAGCTTAAAAAGCAAAAAAAACTGAAAACAACAAAGATCCAGCTGTAGGAATTTGAAGGCAATTGAGCCACTAAGATCAGCAACCATGGCCATCTGAGATTGAAAATAAATCATAAACATTAATTTCCTTTTTATATTTTTAGAATTGACGATGCAGTCATGGTTATTATGGATGATGATTTAGGCTCACTGACAACGGACATATTGACAAGATCGGGAAGTCATGGATAAGCCTTGGCAAAGGCTACCTCAAGAAATGCCATACATTTGAAAATGTTGCTGATATGTTTGGCGAGTAATGCCACCGAACAATAGGCATATTCCTTTAAAACTGGATAGAAGTTGTTTGAGCATCGAAGAAGACGGGAAGAGTGTATCTTGATACAAGGGATCAACGAAATCTGCAAACAATGTTACAGTATATTCTACACTGGTTCGAACGACGATCATTATAGCGTTTACAATTTTTGGACATATGAAGAGATCGCCGTTTATTTTGAAAAAAATGTAACTATTACTTAAGTCCTTTAAAATATATTGGTGGTTGTAAAATGCAGCATATTTATCCAATAGAGTGATATCACTTCAGTTGAAAGCAAGGAATAACTTTATCAATCCCGTTAAATGTTATGCACCGACAGTAGAGTGTGAAGATAGTATCGAAGTATTTAATTTTCAATTGGAACCAGTCTTGCAGATATAAAAGAAAAATAAAACAGTAAAATAATTATGGGAGATTTTAGTGCTAAAGTCGGCAAGAGTGTAGTTGATGATACACTTGGAGTTTTTGGCTTAGGAACGAGAACTTTAAAAGGAAATAAATTGGTAGAGTTCTGTGTAATAAAAGCAGTTCGAACCCTCTAATAAAAAATTATACACTTGGACTTCACCTAAACATTTTGATGAAAGAGTTATTAGAAATCAGATCGGCTTTATTATCATCAAGAAGAAGAAGATTTAAAAACACCACAAATTCAACCAAGGCATATCCTAGTATCGACATCGGATCACAGCAGCTCATTTCTGTAACTATCAAATAGAGAAGATCTTCACTCAAATTCTCTATTTGACGTCATTTTGACATCATTCTCTAGAAATGAATAGACTTAACTAGTGAATTGAAAATAGTGAATTTGTTTGACGTAAATCTAAGTTATCAAGTCCAATAAATGGATAAAAAAAGGGAATATCGACCCGAAGAGGAAATCATGAACTTGCGGCGAATGACAGCGATGCGAATTAATTTTTATGATTTGTTTGTTTTTTTATTTTTCGAAACAACGCTAAAATTTTTGTGGCGTTGTCTAAGATTTCTGAGGTTTTCAGTTAATGTTGCGGGTTTTTTTTTCGATCGTTTGCAGTTTCAGAAACTATGTAATTTTTTAGTGATTCAATTCTGAATTACAATGTCTACCCAATTTCCACAGTCAGAAGGAGAAAGAGGAAATTTAAAAATCGTAATCATGTTGTCCCGAATTTACAAGTCCAGTGTTTTTTTCATTAAAAGTTCTACGATCAATTCTGACTTGTGTGAGTACGAAAAAAATAACGTGTTTTCCTTTGAATGATTATTATTAAGATGAATTTAAGCCCAAAAAACTTCTCTTTTCTGTTTTAAGCCTTGGTGTTACCTTTATACAAATTCCATCTTTATTTTTAAATATCATTACAGTCTCATTAAGGTAACATAGTTAAGACCCTGTTAGGATTTTGAGTAAATAAATAAATAAAATACTTAAAACTTCAACGCGATTAAGGTCCCCATGTTTTCCGCATTAAAAATAATGGCCTATAGTTTAAAAACATTTTTTCTTATTTTTTAATTTCAGGTTGGCTGTATTTTGAGTCGCAATCTACGAAAGGGAGGACAGTGAGCACTTGTTTTAACCTAGTTTGAACGCGTGAACAGTTGCAGACGAAAAGCGACTTTGGGCAATTGTGAATTTACAAAAAAAAACCATCGCAAAATGAAGTTCTTAAGGTAGCAAGTTAGGCTGATTTTGTTATATGACTTTAAAAGGAGCACAAACGCGTTTCAGGCCTATTAAAATTTGTATGAAGCTTGCGCACAAGATGGGATTGCCATCAGGTCATGCCGATTGTAGTTTAAAAAATTCGGAATTGGCGATTTTAACGTGGAGGACAAGCCCAGATTTGGAAGGCCTTCGATAATCGGTAAAGAACGACTGCGAAGTAAAACGAAGGAAACAAAGGAACATAGAATATTAACACTCGAATTCGGGGCAGCTCACGAAACCAACAGTCTTCATCAACTTGACTTTGTGCCAAAATTACACAAGTGGGTGCCGCATATATTGATTGGAGAAGAATAAGCTTAATCGCATCGCCAAGTATGCTACACTGCTCAACCGTTATCGCAAGGAATCTTTTCTTGATCGATAGTTTACGTATGACGAAAAATTGATTCTTCTATGAATGTAGAAACAAAGTTATGCTGTTAACCCGGAAGTTCAGTTCAGAGGACTCCAAAGCGGAATATCTACCAACAAACACATTAAGTGGCCACTTCAGACAAAAATCAAATATACCCGGTCCCAACTTACGAATAGTAAAGGCATCATATTCCACCAAAATAACATTCGTTCCTATGAGAGCACACCAGTGCTCAGAAAAATCAGATAACTTGTCCCCTTTTAAGTTATTCTGGAGAACCTACCATACTCTTCAGACCCCGCGCTATCCAACCATGATCTCTTTAGACCCCTGCAACATTTGCTTTACGAGAACCTGGAACCCGAAGGTTCCAGGAAGTGCAAAAGACTTGGGACCTTCAGACGTTATAATTTCTGATAGGTAGAGAAGGGTAGATCATAACCACTGGATAGGTGAAGCCGGTTGAGACGGCTAAAACTGTTTGACGGTTGGAGATGTTGAAGTTACTATATTAATATATTTCCTTCTACGAAATGTCCATACATTCAAAGATTAATATTTGCAAATGACTTTCGGGAAATGGTGAAACTACTTCAGTTTTAAGGTTTACATTACGTAGCTTTAGTTATCGTATGGCTACTCATTCCAGACACATGAAAAAGCCATCAATGTTGACTAAGTGGCAGCTCCAAATATATAATCGTATAATTCTTATTATTTTGTCTACATTCACAATTTCTTCCACCACAAATAGTGCGCACGGCGTTTCGTTCAAGCACTGCTAAAACTCTCTTTATTATTTTGTTAAGATTCAAGCTACGGATAGATCCAATTATGGCGCGATTTATGTTTTTTCTTTAACGAAATATGCCACCAACGAAACTTAATTTGCTTCATAACTAAATATTTAAAAAATGTTAAGAAGTCAGTATGTTAAATCTGTAGAGGGAATATTGATAGGCAATGTGCTTTTGTGTCCAAAGAAGCACTATGCCTAATATCAGTTTCCATGAGTTAATGTGGTATTTAGCAATATTTGTGCCTTCAGGGCTTACAGGTTCGGATTGAGGGATAGAATCTTTTTCCAATATATTGAAATTATGTAATATATAAAAGTTCTTAAACATCCAAATAACTAATGCATTTGAAGTGTTATACATTAATTTCTAACCGGCATTTTCCAGCAGAGACATAACTACATTTGTGGACATGTTATGTAACTGTGGCCATTTTGTCTATGCGAAAAATTTAAATAAAATTTGGTAGCATTTGTTGTATAAACCTGACAACGAACTATAAGGAGCAAATTTGTTGTATGATCCAAAGGTTTTTAGAAATTTAGAAAGAAAAAGCCATCCTATACTAATTACATTAAAATTCTAACCATTTTTGACTAATTGGTTTGCTGATTCTTATTTTTCACTTAATCACAATCACTTAATTCTTTTTTAGTCCATAGGCAAGTAAAACTCTTTTTTATTGATATTTTCACTCTTAAGAATTCACAAATTGTAATAAAAGTCACAAAATTGATGATGATTACAAATCACCACTATATAACGATGCAGAGCTCCTTAAGGTACGCTCTTCTGATTGAATATAACGTTCGCGTTGGCCCGAGACATCTAAACTGCAGCAAACCTAGTGAACTTCTGAACTAGATTTACAAGTCGTTTTGGATTTTTAGAACATGTCACCCCCTTTTCACTAATTGCATTAGTGAAGCTTCTTGGAATGGGGGACATGCCTAAGCACCAATAGGGGAAAATTCGTCGGTAGCTTTTGGCGCTATTTGTTTAAATTTGTAATCACCAGTCGGTTACATAAGACATTTTCGAAGAAAAATTTGGTTTTCAATTTATTCTTGAAATAAACATCAATAAGTATTGATATTGGTCTGTTTCCAGATGAGGAGAAAGTGCCATTTTTTAGGCTTCTCTAACGCGATTAATCTCCCCTCTTCGGAAAAGTTTACTTGTATGCGTCAAGAAAGTTCGATCGAGAAGGGCTTAATCCCAAAACACGAGACTTCCACCTTCCCCAATTTCCGGTCTGGCGGTGGAAATAGTTGGGTGGTGGTAAATAGTTAGCAATGTGTCACACCGCCACTAGCATAATTTCTTCTTTAAAAATAAATCCTTAATAAATCCAATTTTGTGGCCATGTCAAATCAAGACCAACGCAAAACACGTGACATTTAATAAGGGACGATCCTTCCTGTATTCAAGCAAACGAATATCTATAATTTTTAGGAAGTTTCAGATATCCCCGGAATGTAAAATGGAATTTTGTTTTTCATTAATTGAAATTTTCAAAGGTTCAATAAGTCCCTACTTGGTCTGCTTGAATTCTTGTGCACGGTAATTACATTCTACCTTGGATTTGTAATGCGTAATTAACACCTGTTGATTCTTGGGTGTGGATTGAGGGCGTGCAAAAGACTTGTGAATTTTCCTAGCGTACAGCCTAACCCAGGACGAATGAATTCTTTTGGAAAGAGCAAATATGGAATTCCTTTTTGATATAATAAATATAACTACGTAATTTTTGTTGTATGTTTTTAAAACATGGAACTTACCGTGATTTCACAGCTGCAATTCTCTTTAGCAAAATTGTCTCAGTCATTGGTATCCAAATGCTTGGCTGTATTTGATCACCCAGAGAATCTGTAGAACTTCGTTATCGATGTGGGTAATGATAATATGAAATAAGACACCATTAATTTTCAGTCAAAGATAATCCTATTTCGGTTTAAACGACAATTTCTTTACGATATACTTTTTAAATGTTTCACGATCCACTCAACTAACTGAATTGGATTTTGGCTTTTTATTTTAAAGGAGGACTGATCAAGAAATCAGGTGTTTCTTACGTTCTCTAAGTACGATACGATACCTGAAGAAAAAACTTGGAGTTGGCTTGAGTTCGAAAGAAAGGAGACAACCTACCTTTGTGTGTTGTCCATTATTTGTGTTTTTTTTTGGTTCCCAAATCTGCAAAAAAAAGAATTTCCATTCACAAGAAGTTTTGATACTCATCTTTTGACGAAGAAGTCTGATGGAATACGGAAATTGATGGATTCGAGGTTTGCTGGGCCCTTTGTTAGCTTCAAGTCGGTGTATATCGTTCTTAGCTGATGGAGATAAGAAGAGTTAAACTCCACCGGCAGGATTTTCTTCGGATTATGTATCTATGAAAAGAGACAAGCTTACCGTAACTCTCAGCACATTAGAGTGACAACTTATCACTAAATATAACTATTGTAATCTTAAGACACAACTTCTTTTTATTAATGAATTAACTTAAATCCGATCAACGTTGTAAAGATTTGCAAATGCTTGGGGAACGCGGACGATTTCCTAAAATTAACCACAAAACTAAGCGATACTTATCTAGTATATCGATAGAATAACAATTTAAGCAAAATTACTCTCTCCTGTGCCAAACAAGCTGATTGCAATCCAAAAGTTTGTCGATTATAATAATTTCTAAGAAACTTTGAAAGCAAAAAAAGTAAAATTTCATTTTTAAATTAAATGAAGATTTCCAAACATTTTGGAAAATATGGGTAATTGCAATAGGAGGCAAAATTGAATAAATTCTCCAACAATGGAATGCTAGGGGTTCAGTTTTTTTAAGTCGAAGGAGCAAGGAGAGTGCTTGTAGTTTATCATTCAAAAAGACGGATAGATCAAAGGGAACGCAGGACTCAGGAAGTTAGCCGGGGAAAGAACTGGACAGGTCGGAGATCAGGAATTCTGGAGAGATTCTTTGTATAAAACATTTAGTAATAAAGTTATTTTACGTTTTTAATTATATAAATATAATCGAAAGTTCAAAATTTAATCCTTTGTATATTTCAACTATCTGAAAGGTAAAGATTTATGCATGCAAAGGCTTCCAGTTATTGGACGGACTAAATATGTGTCCGCTCCTACTGCTCCTATTGAGAGAATCATGTATTTGACTATTTGACTACTTGTCTTTGAAACTAATACTTACATCTGGAGCAACGCACACATGCTTAAAAATGCTTACCTTTTGTCTTCTCCTATGATTACATCTCACTGATTGTTTGGAACATTAGCACTGCTATACTAAATTAAATTAAAACATGAAAACATATTTATACTATTTTTATCGTTCTTATTGACTATTTGTACACATTTACAAGTTGTTTTCACTTTGGTTTTCCAGAAAATATAATACCTAATTTCCTGTTTTAACATAGGTTTTGTTCGTGTAAACTTCATTCTTTCTCTTTTTTTATATATAAGTCAATAACACAATAATTTTAACAAAGAATGGGTGCACATGAGGCTCTTTTCCAAACCACAGAAATGTTGAAAAATTAAATAGATCGGAGGGGTATGGCAATCGGCTCTTTGTATTGTATAACGTTTGTTCTATGAAGATTTAACCGGTTCGCTGCCAATCTCGCTCATATGCGTGAAGCTTTTAAGCTCTCCCTTGCTAAGTGTATTTTTGCACATATTTTTCTCACAAAAGCTTTTCGATTATAACGTAAATGAGAATTCCTACATAAAAAAAATTATACTTGCTGTAGGTGCACAAAGTTGCCCATTTTTCAAATTTCTTCTAAAATTCCCTATTTTTGGAGTTTCCCTCGTAAATATTTTCTAAGAAGCAAATATATGATAAAGCATATAATATTAAATTATATACATAAAAAAGTGCTGTCTCATTGCTCTAATAGAAAAAATGAAGAAACAATCAACAAAAAAGGTAATTTGTTAGCAGAAAATCGAAAAATGAGCAATTTTGTGTATCTGCAGCAAGCACAAATTCTAACAAAATGTAAAAAAAAATATTGATGAATCCTCGTAAAATAAAAGTTCTAGAATACAAAATGATTTTAGACGGCTGGAAAAGGCCCTTATGAACACATCCTTTATGTTAGTAGTATTTTATCTGATTAAATGAAATAAAATTTTTTTAAAAGGTTCTGTCTGCCAGTATTTTAGATTTTGAAATGCAGTTTACTAGAATCAAGCAGTCAGTGGATCACCGCTCTCCATAATCTAAGGACGCTAATGCATTCAACATCTTTTACTCTTAATTTTTAAGTAATACCAGTGGTGATACATATTTTCTGTAGTTATTTCTTTCTCTGTGAATACATATAAAGTGGTAAAAATTTTTTGTATCATTTAAGAAAATTAATTTATACCATCTATAGAAGAAATTCCTTCAAAAGTATTTGGCGGAAAGATGTAATCCATATTATAGTAAAAAGTACTTTGGACTTCATTGAACTTATTTTTTGAATTCATAACAATTCGTCTGACATGTGGATCTTTACTGAAAAGGATTTTATATGTATTTCTTTAAAACTATAAAACTATTTTTGCATTTTCTCACTTTTCTATGTGATGCAATACTTTGTCAGTTGTAATAGGAATCTCAATTTTATCGTAAACTCCGCAATCAATTTTATCAAAAAATTTAGGATGCGTTTGCATCAATTCCTTGAATATCTGATTGTAAACTAAATGATTATAATAAAGGTGATAAGTTCTGCATTCAAACTTATATACCTACCATTCTCGAGATTTAAATGAATTTGTATTAGCAGAAGGTGCTCTAAAGCAAGATGAATTTGGGCAAGCCTTGCCAAGGTATACTCAATTTCTTCCTTATTAAATTTGCTGTTTTGAAATCCAACTGATTCTTTATAATTGAAATTTTCGTTGAAATATTATGAAGTTATGAATTGTTTTTATTGGGATACCTTCATTTGGAACAGCATTGTAGAGTGACTTTCTAATGTTCAGGGTGGACTTTTCTAGCTCCTTATTAGTTTGCATATTTTTGGTACTAAAGTTGAATGATTTATATTGTATTGCAAAACTTATCTTATGTACCTTACCTTATGTATGTTTTTAAATCATTTGATCCACAGATTTTACTCTCCACAAAAATACTCTCATAGTCCTTAAAAACTTTTTCCACGCCAATTTCTAATAGCAGCTCCAAGGGCTCAGTACCTGCCAAGCTCGGTATAGCAAGCCGACGTTGAGAAACTTCACGAATTATTTCTGCAAGCCGATTCTGATTATTGGGAATATTCTGTAACGATAAAAATAAGGCAATATGTTTCTAAATATTATAGATAGCAGAAAATTTTGATATTTTTAACAATACACCACTGTCTTTTTTTCTGAATCGGTATCAGCTTCATTTTTCTTAGTCTAACTTCTCATCAATCATTGCGAATGAGAGGAAGGAAACTGAAAAAAGTGAAGCTGATGTTTACAAGAAAAAAATGTTGACATTAATTCCCAAAGAACGGAAAACACGTATTGAACTTCAGAATTCTTTGCAAAATATCGAGGGTCGGAAAAAGTTCTATTTTTTAGTAATCTCGCTCGGTAAAGTAAGGTAAGAAAATAAGGGATTTTATTTTCAGATTTGTCGCTCCAGAACTAGGACCAAAAAATGTTTATGCTTTCACATCGGAGCTAAAAAATCCTTTCGTAAAAAACATCGCTCCGGAGTGGAGGTTTTTCCACTAAGTCACACCAACAAGACGGGTAAAAATATTGAAGTCTTTTTTTATTAAAGGGCGACCTCCGACTACTAACTTTTGTCGATGCAAGACAGAAGGAGGTGAAAATGATGGAAAACCTGGCAGATTGGAGGCTGATGGATCGGCTAACATTGTCTGAGGACATAGACATACAATTTGCGGTGGAAAATGGATCTCTAAGATGAAAGGAGAGAAAAGTTGTAGTATTCCACGGAACAGCACACAAAATGTGTACAATGTGCTTCGGAAAATGAGGTAACACAGAGACCGAATAGAACGAAGAAGCTCACACTTTAGCAAAACAAGGGATGATGCTCCGGAACAGAGATACCCAACTTCTATGAACATAACAACCTTATATTCATGAATAATGTCATTCAAATTAAATGGGAAAATTTTCCAATTTAGATTTTTGAATTCGAATTTCATCAAGTACTATTTTTCCCATTTAAGAAAAAAAAAATATGTAACGAGAATAGAAGAGTTTTACAGATCTTACAAATTTGCTGCTCTACAAGTCCCGACTGTTTCCATAATTTAAAACAAGAAAAGTGGGAATCTAAAGTTCCTACTTACCACGATGTTGCAAGTGGCTGCACATTGAAAAACGAAATGAAAGGCTTGTTTTAGGCTCTTGTAACTAGAGCAACCTGAAAATGCAAGATTGTACATATAGAAAAGACTATTTCCAAGTTTTACGTCTTAATATTTCCCATAATTTATCTGTAACATTGAGGGGTTCACGTAGTTCCACTTTTTGAATAACTGCCTCAAGTTCGCTCATATCTGCAGCGTTATTTAAATCATAAAATGCTGGTAGTTCTGACATTGTTGTCATAACCTTCTCACGGAGTTCCTCAAAATCTATTCCACTGAAAAATAAGTTCTCGTATTTATTATTGCTTTTGAATACTGTCCAGTTACCATCCACATCTGTAAACAGGGTCATTACGCTTCTCACTGTTTTTATAGTCAAGTATGGAATCTTTAATTATAGAGAGTATCTTTAGCTGCCGCCAGAAGTGTTCAGCTACCGATCCGGACTCTCCAATTTTAACACTCTGGTATAGCATAACATCACTGTTTTTGTAATTAGTAAGGGATGGACTTTTAGAGGAAGAGTTCCAACTCAATTTTAGTGATATATTGGATTTTATATTGAAAACACATTCAATGTTGGTCTGAACCGATTGTAGTCCTGGGATGTGGGATGCATGAATAGTAAACATTTCAGTGGGGTTTAGTTTAGTTGTAGGAACATATCCTTTGTAGTATACTACACCTCTACTATTATGTGTCGCAGTAAAGTCAATGTTAAGAAGAATTGTCTTGTCATTATCGGCTGCATCGCAAAGTATCCAAAGGGAACCAAAACAATCTTTACCAATGTCTTGGAGATTGTAATCACATAAAATACTTCTGGCTTTTATTAAACTTATTGCTGTATAAGTTTCCTCGCAATCATACCAAGGATTCAAGGACAATCTCTCAAGAGATATTTCCAGGGAGTCTATTTCACAAATGTCTTTTAGTGGAGACCCTGTAAGATCCAAATCAGGGCAACGTGTTTCGAGGGCTTCTTTTCTCGGAACATATTTATCTTCTAACAATCGACTACTGGTATCCTAAAGTGATAACTATATTAACAACTCAATTTAAAATTTAAAAAGCAAGCTTACTTCTTTGCATAAAAAAATAGTTTTACTACTTCTTCCCGTGATCGCTTCCAAGTACGAAACTTGGGTATTATAAAGCGCAGTAAGTTCGGGGTAATTTTTCCTAATATAGGAAAAAACTTCAGCTAATTCTGTAGACATTTCTGCTTTTATTTTCTTTAAAACTTGTCCTCTACATCAGTTTTAAATCAAATTATGAAATTGACGTTTGGTGAAGGAACAGTGGAATTTGAAGTAAAGTTAACACCAATTTAGAAGGACAGATGGCAACATGCTCGATTTATGGCCAGAAAAATTTATAGAATAAAACAAAAACGGCTAATTCCAAGAGTAAATATATCGCGTACTGTAATTTTGTAATTTTCATTACAAAAAATAGGATATTATGACTTCTCTAAGATTATAGTAGAAAGGCCATGTCATTTGCACTACTTCCAGCAGAGAAAACCTTCGAGGAGGTAGAAAAATGGGTCACTTCTTGATTTAAGTTCACTTCGAATAAATTTTAATAATAAGCTCCATTATTCCAATGGCTTTAAGGAAATCAACTGTGCCAAACAAAAATAAGGAGATTTTTCTTTGATAAATCACCAACATCTCCTCAAAATGATGCTCTCGTTTGAAATTGGGCTTCCCATCGTCCAAGTATGTAATAACAAAGACTTTTTGTCCAGCGATGTCACTTGATTCACTTGTCTTTCTCACTACAAGCAATAAGGATTTCATAGTCTAGTATACTGTTCTTGGACGAGGCATCGCTGGACCCGAAATCAAGAAAAAGTAATCACTATCTGTGTTAGGAGGTGAAGTCTTTCCACTATTGGGTCGATAGTTACCCATTAAAATTTCCAAATGATGGGACTGCTCAAAACTTCAGTTTCTGCACTCGAGTGCAATTTCTACGGGTTCAGCTAACGTTGTGGGGAACAATTTTCTATTCGTGATATTTTCGAAAAATTTCTTCATTTGCATATTTAACTACACGCGTAGAAATTGTAGTCGGCTGCAGAAAATGAACTTATAGACAAGCCCTAATTAATAAAAGAAATATTGAGGTCACTTCGAACTCTAATAGAAAACAGCCCAAACTTGTGGAAATAGACAGAAGAAAATCTAAGAATATTGAGGTATCTTCTTTAGTTAACTTGAAAATTAATACACAGAAAAACAATTTAAATAAAATTTTTATTTGGATTTCTTCGCTCTCATCTGTTTTCTTCGTGATTTACCCAGCCGTTTGTTACCCCCTTTGGGCATTTTTCCGCCGGTTTT
>QYTT01081047.1:0-29173 GCA_006980735.1 Dasypogon diadema | reverse complement strand
TACAGTTACGTGGACAAGAAAGCTATAATTTGTATAACTTTATTGTATCGGAACTTCCTGATTTTCCTTTTCTGTAATCCTGAGAATAAATTAAGAGGTGGAGGCGGAAAAATTCATTTTCAATCCAATTCCACAAAGAGGCTGAAGAACCAGAAAGATTAGGTTGTATAGTTTATTATCTAAAAGGAAATGGATTCCAGAGAAAGAATCATACATAAGTTCATGTATATAATTACTTTCTTCCATTTCGTTTTATCTACATAACATTTGGAAGGGGTGATACTTAAGAGTCACGTCAGCTTTCAGAACATAATAATCACCTTTCATTGGGCAGAGTAAAAGGATCAGGAGTAAAAAGTAACAATTCAAGCTAGCCTAGAAATTTCAACTAATCAAATCCTTTTAAAATATACAATAATGTAATGAGGCCCCATTTTCTTAATACATAAATATTTCTTACATTTTCGAAGAGTATACTCTGCTCTTGCCATTAAAGGACCATCCTTGCCAATTTTTATGGTGCATTTAAAATTTTTCAGATCAGAATTTTTATTAGAGAAGAGCTTCCGAAGAGAAATAACTTGGTGAAACTGATTTTAATTTTTAATGTTTTTATGTCAAGTCAAGTTAAGTCATAAAATCTAACTCAGTGGAGAAATATTTTTACAATCCTTTCCACACAATGACAAAATTGTGGAAAATATACGGCCAACATTTAAATTAGGGCCCTTAATGTAAACTTTTTTATTACTCTTGGCAATTATAACACCCCAGTAATAACTTTTGTTCATCTCCAAGTATTAGACTGTTCCCTTTACCATAATTTCCAGCAGTTCTGGAAGTCATAACAGGATTTGCACAGAAAATATTATTTCAAAGTGCTTAGAGGAGGCACCCTAAACAAGAAGGGAAGACGAACGTCTCTTATCTTTGGCAAATTACAGGGGATTAAAAAGTAAAGGCATTTGTACGGTAAACTTACTTAACTTGAACTATATGGCACAAGTTGATTTCCGTAATTACATAAATCCCTTTCGAGTCTCCTCTAAATTTTGAAGTAAGGATTTTGCCGCATCATGCTGATACAAGTGAAATGAGAAATATGATCCCATAGATTATTAATGGTGGCAAGAGAAGCATTTAATCTCAGAGTTTTGGTCAATTGAAAGCTTTTGTCTGGTATACATGGGATGCTTGCTTAAATTGTGTTTGCATGAAATTAATGGACGCATACCTTTTTTCCTATTACTATACCCAACCCAAGTAGCATTTTAAGTCTCTATTTTTGAGACTAGAACGAAAAATCGTCTCAAAGCACGTTCCTATCACTAAGTTACCTACCAAGTGATAGTAAACACTTTATTGAAGATATACACGGTTATCAGGAGGTAAAAATTACAGAATTTTGCTAAGATAAAGTCACCAAAACGTCCAAAAAAACTTTAGTTTTTATAGTATGTAGTTCCTGGTACGTGCCAGTTACCGTATAGGAGTTTTTGCCTCGTTATGGAAACTTTCATAATATCCAGGAACGTAGCCATACATGAAAAATTATTTCACATTGCTACGTGAAATAATGCCTTATCAAGAGCGATTCAATCTCATTGGCCTAGCTTCTCTGGGGAAATGTCGCAGAGTTGCCGATATAGTTTTTGTTCACCAGCTCTTGAACGCTAACATTGACTCTTCGGAGCTCCGGGGCAGGGTATCTTTCAGGGCTAACACCTACAACCTGCCGTTCATGCCATTTGAGAGCCTAATATCAACAGATTTCTATTGAAATATTCGGACGTTAGTGCAGAGATTGGTAAAAGTTTCTTGGCTCTCCGCTGTATAGTGCGCCTTTTGTATTAGAGGGAAACTCAATTTAACAGTCATATGTCTAGTCTACTATAACTTCTTTTGTCCTTTAATTGTCTAACTTCTTCTCAATCTTAACACATTATTTTTTTAAAAATGTGTGAACGCTTAATGCGAAGATGGGTAAATTTTTCTTGGCTTCTGGGTGAGAAGTGCGCCTTCTAGGCTAGAAGGGAAACTCTATATATATATGTACATATATATTTTGTCTATTTCTCAATGTGTTTATTGATTTGTCCTATAGACAAAGATGGAATTAAAACAATAGTAGTAAAAAAGTATCGGCCGATATTAACTTCGCATGGAATACCTTCAGTAGATATTTCCTAATCTGAAATCTTTAATATCTGACTGTCTTTTTACAGACACCACAACTAAATCTCTTGATGAAAACAAGAAAATTGATGTGTTTTGTGGAGATATAACTAGAGCACGACGAGTACCCCGATACCTCCAAACAATCTCGTCTTGAACTCCTCAGTGTACAGATACAGGCGATGTTGATTCTTACAGAATCTCTGAAATTCAGTTTGAGCATTTTCTCACCCTTTCAGACTTGCATTTTTCTACGACTTGAAAAATTTTGTCACGGTAATTTTTAGTAATAGGGAACTCCAAGAATAGACTCAAAAGCATCAGTTCGAAAAAAAAGTTCATAATGTAGAATATACAGATTCTCTATCTCAATAGACAACTGGGCACAGGTGTAGCTATATCAACGAACAAATATATATATATAGAAGAAACCCAACTACAAACATTCTAATCAAAACTTTTCGTTAACCTTGAAGATTTGTATCAGGTCGTTAAGAATGAAACTTGTAGTTTACAGTTTTGCCAACTTTGACAGCTTGTTATTTGACAGTGCCTTAATATTTGTCTTAAGAAGCTACACATATTTCCGGTAAAAGAAAATTATCCTAAGCTCTAAAAAATATTATTAACTTTTTAAAAAAAATGGTAGTTTTTGATAATGGATCGATCGGAAATTCGTACTGTAATGAAGTATGAGTTCTTACGTGGAACTACGGCATCGCAAACCGCGCGAAACATAATTGTTGTATTTGGTTCTAGTGTAACTACGCAGCAAGCAGTATCAAAATGGTTTGCAAAATTTCGGAGTGGTAACTTTGACCTCACAAATGATCCACGTGGTTTGCCCAGAATCAAAGGTCAATAATGGCGTACTAAAGGTCACTGTTGAGTCTAAACCATCTCAAAGTGCTTATGAATTATCATTAAAGTTCTGTGTAAGCAAACAAACAATATTAACTCATTTAGCTCAAATCGGGAAAGTGAAAAAGTTAGATAAGTGGGTTCCTCATGAACTGAACGAAAACCAGAAACAAAAGCGTTTGGATGCTTGTTTGATGTTGCTTTCTCGCCACAAATCTGATCCATTTTTGAATCCAATAATTACTTGTGATGAGAAATGGATTCAATATGACAATCGCAAGCGTTCAGCGCAGTGGGTAGACAAGAACGAATCTCTAAAACATACTCCAAAGCGTAGTATTCATCAGAAGAAGTTGATGGTCAGTGTTTGGTGGAATAGTGCAGGTGTGATTCATTACGAGTTCATGAAACTAGGCTCATCGATCACAGCAGAAATATACTGTAAGAAACTAAGAAGGAAAAAGAAAGCATTTATCCCTCCATTAAGAAACGTGACGATGGGAGTTCTATCTACATATTCTATGAACGATGAAAAGAGATAAAACACACCAGCTAAGATTCAAGTAAAAATCTACAGAAACGAGACGGATATCTTTTCCTGTCTACACTGAACAATTCATTTATTATTTGCATGGATTTTAGCAAGAATTCCAGACAATTTCTTAAAATTTCCTTAGAAATAACTTGGCCTGGCAAGACAAAATTGAGTTCAACTAGCTGGTTAATAGTTTTCTCAGAATATCTCCAAATTTTATCCAACAAAAATAGCAATTCCGAGAAATACTATAAAATCGTTTAATTTGATGGGTCGCCTTTTTCGAAGAAAACAAATTCAACCAAGCATTATGCCATTTGGGCAATTTCTGCATTGGATACTGGATCAAAACAAAAACATATGATCACTAACACTAGAAAATATTCCAGCCGCAAGTAAATTGAAGAGAATTCAATGGCTGTGTTACTCACGGCATTGTTTTTACATATTACTACATTCATGTGACACTACAGCATCTGTGTAATCCAATGGAACATTAATCAAAACGAAACACATTTCTCCCACGGCAAAAATCTTTTACTTTCATTTAGAATGACTTCATTCGATTCTACTCTTCTTAAAGTTTTTGTTATCTTTTTTATAATTTCAGCATATAGTTGGTCATTTTTCGGGGTATTCTCTTTGATATTAAGAATTCCTGAGAGTAAATATTCTTGTAGTAAGTGTTCGTTTGCTATATATCAAAGTGATAACTACTCTCTTGTAAAAACGTTATTTAGTTAATACACAACACGTTTTTAATAAATAAATATCCATCGGTATTTTTCAACTATTTTCTACGCCGTAATTGAACTGGTTTCACCTGCATCAACACGAGCTCGTATAGATGCTCGAGGGTCGAGGATCATGAATTTGGAATTGAGCTCCAGAAATATTCATGAGCTTATAAATGGGTTATTTTTCCTACCATTACTTTTCTCTGTAAGTAAAGCAGTTGTTATAAACCAAAATATAAATACTAACTTACCAATAAAACTAAGTCATAGAAAATTAACAACTTTTGAGAAATTTATATAAGCGCTTATTCTGTTCGTTCGGTACTATTTATTATTTCTGAGCTGAATAGTGTATTTAGGCTCAGCAGAGTCACACATAGCGAATATGTGTAGCGGTTATCTAAATTTTTATTTCCTCTTTATATTTATTATCGTTATTCGTTTAAATTGAAATCAAAAAATGTCTAAATAATTTTTCTATTACAACATAAACACTTTGAAAAATAAACTTTCATTCATCTCAGATACACATGTACTTTGCTTAAAACTTTCAGTAAAAAAGAGTCTACACTGAATTGTTTTGTGTCAAAAGATAAAATAAAAGCTTTAGAGTTTAGATGTATTCATTCAGATTGAAAAGCTCTAGAGCTCTCAGTTCATAACTAAAGATGTTTTAACTGAGAATTTTATTAATATTAAAAAAGGATTATTTGGTTAAATTTGATTTTTATATAAAAAATTATAGTGAGAAAGTGTGTTGAGGTAATTTCTTAATTAAAAAGAATAAATAGAAATTGAAAATCTAAAGGGTTTTTAGAAATTATATTTAACGAGAAAGTGGAAGTAAATAACAGCAAGAATTTTATGAATAATTATAAAAAAAGGGTAGCTGCCAGACAGCCTGTTTTTTTAGATTTTCAATTTGTATGTTATTGACGATTTAGAGACAATGAGTATGAATATGAGTTCGATTCATATTGCAGAAGTACAGTAAATCAGCGCACTACATAGAAATGAATGAATGAGAACAATTATTGGCAAAAACAATGGAGTATTCATTGCAACTCATTAAATAAGGTACTGACTGAGCTTCTCTGGTCTGAAAAGATTAAGAAAGTCATAATAATATGACATTAAATATATTTTACGAAACCCTTTAGAACAGGGCCTAATGTTATTGAAATTATTACGAATATTCAGATAATAAAAGCCTTATTTATTTCATCTAATAGTCTAGAAAATTTTTAACGCTATAAGAATTCAGGTTCATAGGCGCACATTTCTCTCTCATACATATTAATGGTGCGGTGGGTGACTTTTGACCTTTATTTCCAGAGATCAGTGAAGTATATCGTAATATAAAGAAAAGAAAAAGATGAAATATTTTTACTAACTACAAGAATAATAAACAGTCAGCATAAAGTATAAATGCAAGCAGAAGTATTAGTACAGGCAGCTTAAAACTACAAATATCGCGGACAAATACATACAGGTTTCTCACATTAAATTCACCCTTTTTCAAATTAAATTAATCCTTTTGCAAATTAAAATCACCCTTTTGCAAATCAAATTCACCCTTTTGCAAATAAAATTCACCCTTCTGCAAATCAAGTACTTCCTCATTTATATTATGTTTTAAAAAACATCAAATAATGTTAATTCGCAAGAAATCAATTCATATAATTGCAAAACTATGGAGTATGTATGAAAACAGTGTGAAGGAATTATATGAAATATAAAATATGTAATTCAATAATTATAATAACAACTCAATATGTATTGTATGTAAATGTACAAAACCTAGTCTATAACGGTTCTGCTGCAGCAGCAGCTGGTAACTTAACATACATATTCATATAATAATTATAACAATTTGTAGACGTAACAGTTCTAACAGAGTTATTAACTCATCTACCAAATTTTCACGATTTAAAGGATCGGCTAACATGTATCTTGCACTAAACTTGATTTTGGAAAGGACTTCTTCGATGGGGTTCAGCATTGAAGAATATGGTAGTAGAAAAAGGCAAGGCACACTCTTGTCTGACCAACAAGATCACGCACTTCCTGTGTCTTGTGGATACTTGCGTTATCAACTCACATATTTTCTGCGACTTTCTTAAGGGGTTACTTCAGAAATTGGAAGACGATAATGTGGACGAAGTTTGGTTGATTTTGGGCAACGCCTCTGAATTTAATTTGCAAAAGGATTAATTTTATTTGCAAAAGGGTGAACTTAATTTGAAAAACCTGTCCTATCACAAAGCGAGTTATCACAGTTAAGAATAGGTTTACGTTTTCACTTGTGTTACTTATATAACTAAGTTAAAACTAGAATTAGCAGCCGCTAATTAGTCAGTAAATGAATTAAGTTAAATAAATTGCTTAACACGTTCAATCTGGACCACTGGTGATTCACACGAGAACTTGAAGAGAAAATTACATGATGGACTAACTACAAAATGAGTAATCTCTCTTCCTAACAGAGCGTCGGGTTGAACGTGTTAAGTTAAACCAAGCCACTGCTTTTATAAATAATTCAACAGAGAGAATAATTCCCCAAAACCTACAAAACTAACGAAATCGTTTTTATAACTGTGTAACTTTCTTTAACATAATTATTTTTTCAAATGGTCAAAGTTATCATAATATAAATAGATGGGGCGTTTTCGAATAAACTCATACTAGATATTGATACCAAAAGTGCTTCAAAATATAACTCTCTCCCACAAACTCAAAATATGTTACTGAGCTGAAATTTTTTCAAGGCAACAAAAAGCGAAAAAATAGATATATCTATTATTTGCAAACTCAAAAACTTATTTGAGATTTTTCATGGCAAGGCGAACCCATTAACCAATGAGAAAAAACTTCTATTTTGCTAAGTTAAATTCTTTTTTGAACGATTGTAGTAATTTATTTTGCGTTCGGAATAGGGTAAAAAAATCTCGAAACGAAACGGTGGGATACTTGTATCCCTTAAACATTTACAAACTCCATAGGAGAAATACATACGTTTTCATAGTTTTGAGATCGTTACCAAATAAATAATACTAGAGAAATTTATACGCTCCCATGAAAATAGCGCCGGTTATTTGGACACCCTGCTCTCTTTGATTCATGATTGATAGGACACCCTGTACTTTAGTTGTTGCTTTCTTAGGCAGTAGTAGATAAGTAAAATTTACATCTCTTTACAATTGTATGAAAGCTTAGATAGACGCGAGTCTATGCAGCAAATCAAATTTGCCTTTTTGAAGTTAAAGCAGAAACTCGCGTTACTATTCCAGCTTATACTTATTTTTTGGTTTGCAACAAACATCTGTAAAAAGTAATCACACCATCCATCCTGCACGTTCTCCTGGTTCAATGTGATCTACTCTGAACGAAAAAGAATCATTTTTGGCAAAGCAGTAGCTCAACTAAGTTAGATTTGCAAAAAAACACGTTTTTTAATCTAATATTGGATCCTCAGTCGCTTGAACTACCCCTAAAATTTCAGACAGTTATCAGTAACGGTTTTTGAGATATCATTTACGGCAGATTAAAAAACAGAGTTTTCAGAAAAAAATATATTTAAATCTTATAAGAGTACTATATGAATCGGGATATGGTGCAATTATCGGTAGGGTCATAATAAACTCGAAATATAAAATAAAACAATAAGAAAAGAAATTACGATTAGGCTACATACATGCTATCAAATGACTACATCGTCCAATCGTGATAAATTTATAATTATAATATGTTAAGCTAAGCTGGGTGAGCGAGAATCAATCATGTATCCAGAACAGTATCAAGAACAGTAGTGCCCAACATAGGGTAGAGGGATAGAATCCAAGAGTCTGCCGAACACCGCGGCGGAGCCATCACGCTAAAGAGGAAGTTCCATCTGCGTATAGTCTGTACAAAGTATGATCGCTCACCATATAGTGTATTATAGTTAGGCAACAGAAGATTTCGGCGACGTGCAGAAGTTAAATATTGTATGCGGTCCAGGAGATATACTGGCTCTTTGTCATGAATCAAGTTAAATAGAAATTTTAGCCTCCTGCGCACTAAGTACGTATCCAGAGGACAGCCGAGGAGAGAGTCAGAATAAGGTGTGACATGAGAGAATCTAGGCAGTCCAAATATAAATCGGATTGAGTCATTGAAAGCCACGGTCATCTTTCTTAGGCATACAGAGTCCAACTTGGCAAAAATGAGGCTCCACTGGATAAAATGTGGCAGTACAAGGGCCTTGGTAAGTTTCAAACGCATGCTAGTTGTCAACAAACCACCAAACATTCTCAGTTTTCTCAGGGAAGTATAAATTTTCCCAATCATGTTAGACACGTGATTACAGCATGACAGAGTATTGTTCAACTCAATGCCCAAACTCTTAGCTGATTTGACGTAAGGAATGACTACATCGCTTAGCAGGATAGGAGGCAAAGAAGGTGAGTCCAAGACAGATTTGTAGAATGCTAGACACGTCGACTTGGCTGGGTTGAGAGTCAAGTGATTTGCACCAACCCAGTCCCCTGAGCTTAGGCAATACCTTAAAAAAGTACTCAATAATTCTGAACACTTCCAGTGTTTCAGTGTTGGTGGGATGCAGCAATCAAGTATGTACTATTTATGTTTTGTTTATAAAATTCTATTCTAAGACCGAAAGTAGTAGAAAGCTTTAAAAAATGCAATTCCAGTGTTGCTGTTAAAATCACGCCTTCTGGAGCTTCACAATAAACTTGTATGTCTCTATGAAAAATTTAGTAGAATCAAAAATCAAAAGTTAGCTTCAATCGAAGAAATGAAATCAAAAGAACTCGAAAAGGACGATTGCTAGTTTTAGTTCTTATTGGCCTTAAATTTTGACCATAAACGAAGAGCATTTTAGATGGTTTTCTTTTAATACCACAATAAATTTATAAAAATAAATCAATTACTATTATGATAATAAAATTATGATTAGTAAGATTCATTTAGTCCAACAAAGGAAATTTTGAAAGCTACAATGACAAAAATTAAGCGGGCTCATCCTTTTAATTTACTTTCCCTTTGTGTATTAACGTTTTAAAGATTTCTTTAAAAAAGATTGAGATGGATCTCATATTTATCTGATTTAAATTAAAAGGCTTTTAACAATTTTCAGACAATTTGTTTTACTCTGAAAAAACTCGCTGATAATTTTCATCAAAAATTAAAACAAAACCCTTGGCTTGCCCTGAAGCTATCCTACTTAACTTTGATAACAATTAGGGACGGGTAGAAGCAACAATTGTAACGTGTAAAGAACTCATTAAAAATGATTTTGCAATTAAATAGATTCATTTTCCCATGTATCCTTTGTTAAGGAAGAAAGAATTAAAAAAGCTTTAAATAAATCTTAATTACGCCGGGGCTTATCAACGTTTGCTGGCGTCGTCATTAGCATCCTAATAGGCTACACCAGCAGGAGCAATGAGTGGGAAAATGTAAACTGAAGTGTTTTCCTTTTTTGTGATGCCTTAAGGAACAAGTCTTGAAGAAAAAATGGTAAATAAATGTCAGAAACTTGCAAAGAATAAATGCCGGCGTCTTAAATGCCTACAAGGGTCTCCTTACCGAGATTTCTTAATGAGGTTGAAATGTGGGTAAAGGTCCTCATTACGAATAATAAAACAAGCAGGACAGTACTTACTGTAAGCTGCACAGGGTATTCCCGTGTATGCATGAGCGGCGTGTAAACATCTATGAGTTTTTGTCGTGCATTGAAGGGCCTTCTCGCAAGCGTTGTAATCCGGACTAAGACGCCGTTCAGCCTGGAAATTAAATAAAAATGAGTTTCACTTATCCACACTGTCAGTGGAAAAAATGGCACTAACTTCTTCATATACTTCATTAATGTTCTGGAAATTGTTGGTCCCAGGCTTTTGTATGCTCTTCAAAGTGTCGTACAGAAACATTTCGAAGTTTTTGAAGGTGTACTCTGTGTACGGGTAACGCCTCAAAGTGCCACCTGTTTCCGCTCCTAATGCTATGCAAGATTTGTGGTAATCGTCAACGGCCCGCTTTACTAGCACCGACTCATTTAACTTGCTGGAACGTATCTGAAGGCTTTTCAATTCCAGAAGATGTTGAAATATCTTTCGCTCCATGTAATATCTGAAAGAGAAAGTAAAGCCAGAGTGAAGAAATGTCTCACTTTAGGTTGCCTTTTTGCTGAGCTACAATTTCGGGGAATGCCTACTTGACAGACATGGACTACATACAGGAAGCAGACTTCCTTCATCTGAAGTATAAACGGCTCATTGTGCCTGAAGGGGAATATTTAAAGGCTCGCAAATTGTGTTTTTTACTTTGTCAGATTTTATCGTTCGGCATTGGAACTGGTAAGATCCCATTTGCGTAATAATACATTCCATAAGATGAGTTTATAGCATTCCCCTCAGCAAATACGCGTTCCTTTCCTTATACAGTACAAATTGGCTTTTCTCCAATTTGGAGGCAATTCGAAACTGCGAGCGATACAGGGAACAAGTGGGTTAATTAAGGTTTATGCTAAAATTTCCTGCTTCTGATATCTCTCTATTCGTGAATATAATTACAATAAATTTACGAAATATTATCTTAAGGAGGCTGTGTGTTCAGAACTGCAGAGCCTTTAGCCAACGTCATTAGCAACCAAAAAGTTAAAGCTTAATTCCGGGTAAATGAATATGTATAAGGGATTAAATATTATTTATCACAACAGTAGCTTTTCATCCACCTTCTCGCAGCTTTTCTTCCCTAAACGCAGAAACGGTTTCAAATACCTAATTTGACACAGATTTTGAGAGGGAAATCTGATGTTCCCTGTAAGCTGAGACAACAAAGATATGATTCGAATGGAATATATTTGGTGGTTTTATTCGCAGCTGGTTAGCATTAAGAAACAGTTAAAGGAACTCTTTAACTCCACATCGTATTGGTGCAAGAACTTGAACGATACTATTCTGTATACAGGGTATTCCAATTATTATTGCATTGTCTAATGAGTGATTCCAAATTGTTTCGATTCAGGCAAAAATTGAAGTCTGCGGAGGTTGCCGGAGATAGCTGTGGGGAACAAGAGCCTGAGCAATCGACCTCGAGTGACGCCATTGTATCGACGGCGAATTCCACTCCAAACGTGACGGCACGGTTCAAGGGCCTAGGGGTCAGGCTCTGTAGGTTCGTGATCTGGTGGGGAAGATGGGCAACCTTCTAAAGTTGTTAGTCTGAGGCAGCCTTAGGAAAACGCCGAAGCAAAGCGGAGGAATTCTACGAAAAAAAAGCCTAAACAGATTCAAGGTAGGAAGGAGGCCGCGAAAGCTAAGGCGAGGAGCAGTGGTCACGTGGCGGGGAACGTAAGGCCTTCTTATGCGGGTATAGCGCGTGCGGACCTACTCATGTGTGTCGCGGACGTTGGACGGGAGTGTAGACTGGGTGGAGAGCTATTGCCGGCTTTTAAGAAGCCGCTACTTCACTTCCTTGATGCACTCCCGAATGATGCCGGTGACATTGGTTCACGAATGTTGGTTTAGTGGACGGGATGATTGCACTTAAGTGCGTGAACCAGAAATCCAAAAAATGGCGTGAAACTGTAGGGAAAATGACCAACCTATAGGAGGGAATGGACCTGAAAGTGGATCGCTTGGATGTCCTCAAAGACATGCGGAGGATGGTTGTCCGAGTCCCTGGCCTGCCGGTGGATAAGGACACAATTCCGGGAAAGATCTGCAGACAGAATGTCTGCGTGAAGGACATCTCCAACTGGAGGGGGCAAACGTAACATCAGAAATGGTGTTTCCATCAGCTGGGAGGGAGGTGGGCCCGTACAAGCGGCAAAAAATTCGCCAATTCAATCCTCATCACTGCATGCAGGCATTGGATATGATGCTTCGCTGCTTTGTGGAGGAGGCGTGCTGCAAGAACCCTAGATTCATAGAGGTGTGATCAGGAGTTTTCTGGGTAGCGTGGGAACACTACATTACAAGGGGGATGGGGAGTGGGGAGTGGGGTCTTCTTGGCGGCTTCTGCGTATTTACGCTATGATGCTCAGGGACCTCCGCTTACAAGGGAGGTGAAGCAACTAGTGCACTACGGTAAGAGGGAAAGCACGGGACTGGTCATTGGGTAAGATTATAACTCGCACTATACATTGTGGGGTAGCATAAACAACAATCCCAGACAAGAATTTGTGATATGCAGGTATCCTGCATATTGTAAATAGGGGAACAGAGTCAACTTCAAGCCTTCAAATGAGTAATGAGCCACAGGCGTGGGAGGATTACAAAGTGAAAAAGAGAGAGCGAAAGAGAACTCTATGGCGAAAAAAAGCAAGGCATGGAAGGACATACTCAAAGATGGAGATGATCACAGAAGTCAGTAGATTTCAGGACCTGGTCTCTAAAGTTGGACTCGTTCAGGATAGGACGGGAAAAATGGCCCTACTGCAGTGGGGTATCGAAGCGATTGCACCGTGACTTCTAGAAATATTTATCACATGTCTTGCGGCAGGGCACGTACCGGTGAAGTGGAAAGAAACGAAGGTGATCTTTTAAGTGAAAACAAGGAAAAGGAATTACACCGAGGTGAAATGCTTCAGGCCGATCCTTTCTATTGAAGACTATGAAGAGGGTGCTGATGGACTACCTGGAGACCACGACGACGAAGTAGTATCCCTTAAACGTAAAGCAGCCTGATACGCATAGGCTGGAAAATCCACGGAATTTTCGCTTCACCAACTGGTGAGGGTGGCAGAGAAGGAACTGAATACAGGAGGTATCGCTCTGGCCACATTCATTAGCTTAGGGGGACCTTTGACAAAATTCAGTACGAAAAACAGAAAATTTCCCTACGAAGACGTGAGGTCAGCCCGGTGGTGGTGAGATGGAGAGACAACATGTTGAGGAACAGGGCAATCAGGATTCAGACCGGTCACGCGGGGATTAGAGAAGGGTCACGGGAGGATGTCGGCAGAGAGGTTATCTCCTTTTCTATGGACGGTAATAGTTTACTGCTCCCGTCAGGAGCACAAGGGCAGCGTCCCTCTCCTTCTGCTTAAGGACTGCCTCCTCCACTCCTCTTCGCTCTGTAGCATAACCCCGACAATATGTGATAGATGGAGGGCGGAGAGGAGAGCCGTGGAGGAAATTCACGATAGCATAGCCCCGGACAATATTGAGCGAAGAGGAGTGGCCTCCTTTGTGGAGGCAATCCTCAAGCAAAAGGAGAGAGATGCTAGTCTTATGCGCCTGGCGAGGCGAGGGATTGGCGTTCCTCTGGGGGAAGAGGGGATTGGTAGGGAGGGGAACTGACCTGACGTGCTGGACTTGAATCGCCCTCCTCTGGAGCCTGGGAGCCCTAGGGTGGAGGGATGCGCGGTCCCTTTCCGCGGTGGACTATGGGCTCCTCTCGGGGGGAGGTGGGGCGCTGACCCTATGCTTCCGGGAGGAGCGGGGGGCTGGCGCCTCTCTTAAAGGGAAAGCTTCGTCCCACGATTGACTGGGGGGCTCGGAGAGCCCAAACAAAGGGCCGCTGCCCCGAAATTCCGGGGTGGCGGCCAGGAGACAGGGGAAAAATTGCACTCCATTATAGGATACAAAGGATATAGCTAATTGCTGCGTGTGTTATGCACAATGCTATAATCAACAAATTAATTTCAGAAGAGATCAATTTGGAAATACACTTCAAGAAGAAAATATCGTCTGGAAAAACGAACTAAACGAATCCTCCAGTGATCTAAATACAGTTAAATAGTTTCCTATTTAATAGTAGATCAAATTTAAAGACGCCATTTTTTTCTTATCCATTCATTCTTTTTGTTTCCGCTCTCTCTTCGCCTCTTTTTGGTCTACCTTATTTTCGAAATAATTTTATCTACCACTTTCAGCGAAAATTTGGGGGTTCCGCACTGTCTCCACTTTCTTCGTTTTAATTAGTCCTTAGGGTACGTCATAATAACGGTATAACGGGTGCAACAAAAACTTTATTGCTTTTCGTATTATTAAACATTTAGGAACACTCCTATGTAATTTTGGCTTCTCACCTTTAGTTGATTTTCTTTTTGTTTTCTTCATAGGTATAATATAGCCGCATTTTAGGCGCAGAAACTACAAGACTGCAGTAAAGTAAGGCCCAACTACTGAAATACTTGCGGAGAATCGACACTAATTTTAAGGAGGGATGCAACCGAGTTTCCGTGAAACCAGGCAGAAGAAGAGTTCTTTTGCGGCGACGCACAGTGGGGCTCTTTTCAAAATTCTTGGCCAAAACTTCAAAATCGATATTCTGTTATTTGGCCTTTTTAACGAATTAGTCATTAGCCTGCGTATGCCCTAATCAGTTGAACTTAACGTTATTATTCCGCCCCTTATGGCATTTTTTCCTAGGAGAAACAAATGTACCGCGCAGTGACTACAGTATTTGTGAAGTGAGTTTCAAAGTACTGTTTTTTCCATTTCATTTTTGTGAGCATTTTATTATGCAGCCTGGAGGTAAGGGTATTAATAATAGTATTGAAAACTATTTATATACTTTATATACACCTACTATATGGTAGCGGTGATTTTTTACTTAAGCTAACTTAGAAAAGAAAAACTAACGTTTAGCTTAAGTTTTAGTTTAAAATCGAAGCAAATTGAACTATAATTTTACCTTTCTCAGGTAGAGTGGACTTCTACATATAATAATCAGTAGTTAAAAGTTCGGCATTTTAGGGACACCCATACAAATATTTTCTATTTTCCTCATATATACCTCAAATCGCGATACAACCCTTTTCTGAGAAATGCTCATAATGACTTATTTGCTTTACAGGATCATAGGGAACCTGCCTGAAATTCACAAAAAAGGACTTATTAGATATTTTTATGTCGTCCAAATTGTTCAAGGATTGTGACTTTTTGCGACAAACTTTGAAAAAAAAGGACGAACAGTCCACCCATTTCATCTGCTCTTATTTCTACGATTATTAATCATTTTACACAAGCCTTCAAGACTAAATTGGCTAATTTTGGCAGAAAAATGACGCGCTTAATGTGTAAATTTGAATAATAGCTGAAAAAAGAAGTAGCATTTCCGTTTTGGTCACTCCAAGCAACATCAAGTATTCATGCTGGCGGTTGACCTTCCGTTCGGTTTGAGGATAGCAGTAAACGATCTAAACGTAGGAAAATTGGAAGCTTGCGCAAAGAAGCAAGCATGACTGAACTATCATTTGCTGCCCAGATGGGTTTGCGTGCACTCGGCAACGTAGATGCTGCGTGCGTTCTCAAGGACATGTGTAACAGTAACAGTAAATATTTCCACCATACCGAGCCATACAAGAAGCAAAAAAATGTGTTATCCGGAGAGTGAATCTTTCTCCATTACAGTTACAAGTGTTTCAGTTAAGCTTCAAGCGTTATTTGACCATACTATTCGACGAATAGTACAAGTGCAAAAAGAAGTTCTGAACACTTTGATACCAGAACAGAAACAACATCTGCATATGATGGTAGAACGGGGCTGTGACGGTAGTTCCGGTCAGAGTCTATATAAGCAGAAGTCGAATTGTCTGTAAGGATCCTAGTGCTTCATCGGAAATAATAATTTGGTAAAATCCATGACCGTGTTCACTTAAGTTTCCTAGACCAATGAGTATAGAATACGTTCATAATACACAAAAAGGAACTGTAGAAGTGATCGAAAGCCAAATAAAGGAACTGAGGCCTTCTATAATTCATGTAAATTGTGTAAATGTTTCGGGCAGCCATGACATGCATTTTAGTATGGCTGCTGGTAAAGTGTGCAATGCTGCAACAGATACAACCTCAGCCCAAAAATTCCACCTATGCGGTGCTACATCTTCAATGTTTAATAAAATTGATTATGTTATGTCCACGCCAGCTGATAAGTCTGTTTTCAAGTTTATTCTGTCAGCATTACACGCATGGATTAGGTCATTTAAATGTCTACTTCACATTGCGTATAAGTTAGATATAAAAAAATGGCAGGCACGTACTCCGGAGGAAAAAAAATCGTAACAGAAACGAAAAAAAGTATTCAGCAGAAATTCAAATCCACTTTAGATTTAATTGTTGATAGACCAAAGCCTGGTAGCAGCAATGATGGAAATACAGCTCGTCGATTTTTTGAAAATCCAAACATTGTTTCTGACTTTACGAGAATTGATGGATAAATTATACGTAAATTTAAAATTATTTTAACTGCTATGTCCTGTGAGCATGATATTAATGTAGAGTCTTTTAAATGTTATTCTATTGAAACTGCAAAAATGTTTGTCAGATCATATCCTTGGCACTACACGAATACTTCTGTGCATAAAATATTAATTTACGGGCCTGATATTATAGCGCATGTTGTTTTACCAATTGGTATGCTTTCAGAGAAAGCTCAAGAAGCTAGGAATAAAGGCATAAAAAATTCCGCGAGGATTTCTTCAGGAAGTGCTTGAAAGAAAAAAACATTACTGATATTTTTAATAGATTTCCAAATTGAAAACGTGAACGGCTGTAACCCGCAGAAGCTCACTTTTACCAAATCATAGTACCATGTGTACAGAGGTAGCACAAAAACAGAGAGAAACAAAATAAAAAAACGTTCAGCAAACATATAGATAAACCAACAATATTCAGGATACGAGGAGAATTTCTTCATTCAGCAAGCGATGACGCAGAAATTTCGGAATTAAAACATCACGTTCACGTAGACACATACTTGAAGATGAACAAAATGCCACGTGCCGCAGCGATGGATTCTCTTTTCTATTTTAAGATAAGCACATGTAATTTCAATTTAAAGCAACTATTAAATAATGTATTTATAGATTGTCTGCTGTGATTTTCTTGACCTCAATAAAAGTTGTAACACACAATAGCGAGTCACGCAAGACAATAAGCAACAGAGAATTGTGCCTGGATTACACAAAACTTTAAGTAGTTTGAATTTATCTATTTGGCTCATATGTGCCATCACCAACTTATTTGTTTAAGAAAATTAGTGATTACACTTCATATAAAAGAATGAATTAATTAAACTTAATTAGATCTCATTAGCGACCAACGATATCTAAAGTTAGAACACAATATTTACAGAAAGTAATGAACCATTCATTAAATCACAAATTCCCATATTTCTTCATAGTTGAAATTGAATTTCAAACAATTTCGAAAAAAACTCAACAAACATAAATTTATTAAAGAAATTATGGATAAACAAATTACCAGCTCCTGTGCAGGCCTGTATTATCGCTAGCGAAGCCTCTCACACACCGGACTCATTATAGCGGACAGAATCTCCGATTCTACTTCCTCCTTAAGGATTTCAACAATTCGGTGAAATTCTTCTTGGTGCAGGACCTTTCAGATGAAGTGAACGCTGTAAAAGTCAGACAAAGATAAACATAAAATGGATCACGGTGAAAAAAAACTCCCAGTAGCCTCCTTCAACGCCGCTTGTTCAGTACGACAGTACTGACAGTCGACAGTATATCTTCTTTTGCCATTTTCTGTATTTCTCGCTAGTTAACACACACTCTCCAAGGTTATGTCCTTTAAAAGATGAGTTCGTTTCCATCCTCAATCAATTTCCGAAATTCACAGCTCCACCAAACTTGAACCGTAAGGTAATGACATGCATTACATTCACACACAAGGATCTCTACCATCAGAGCGTCCCAGAAGGTTGCCCGCCCCCAAAAAAAATTCAAGACTGCAAAGGCTGAATTCGAAACTATGACGATATTAGGAATATGTCGACCTTCCTCATCGTCGGTAGCTTTCCTTCCACATGGTACCCAAAAGAGATTGAAGCAATGCGGCGACTACCGACGATTAAACGCAGCAACCATTTTCGATAAATATCCTTTGCCAAACATACCAGACTTACATGGTTGCACTCATTTTTCTAAAGTTTATTTGTTTGGGATCTGCCATCAAATCCCAAGCATCAAGCCCATGAACATATCTTCAAGACAACCCCTTTCGGGTTATTCGAATTCACCCCAATGCCTTTTGGAGTTAAGACTGCAGCGCAAACTCTTCAGCATTTTATAAACGAGGTACTATCTGGGATAGATTTTATATTTGCATATTTCGTCAATATACTAATTAGCAGCCGATCAGCAGAAGAATATAAGAAACATCTCTCTCTTCTATCTTAACGCTTAAATTAGTACAGATATAATGTAAATCAGTCCGAAAGCAGACCGGCTCGAAAGAGGACGTGTGTCGCGTGTGATAAAGCCAATAGTGGTGAAACCTACGGTATAGCAGCGGGAAAAATCAAATAGTCTAATATCCATAGACGGAAAAGTGCGAAAAGAAACGCATAACAAGTGGGAGAGGACGCTAAATAGTTAGAGTGCCTGAAAAAGTGAATAAAAATTGACTACGGCATAACGGTGACAAGTGCAAGTAATAAAAACAGAAAAGCTCAATACAGCACGTGGTTACAGTTTACGTATACATACACCTAAAGACACGAGGGCGACGAACCAAGTTTGTAACCTGAAAGACAGCACAAAAACCTTTTAGCACACTCAGCGAAGGATAGTCACTAATCAAGTACACAAACCACACATCACACACTAACACCAAATCTAGGCACTTACACATTCATAAACAAAATCAAAACGGATAACAACTTACTACTAGAAAACATTAAGAAACTTAACACTAACAAATAGCTATACTCAATAAGTACAAAAACAAATCAGTTTAGGGGGCCCACCTAACAAAAGAACCCCTGTCTAGGGGAAAATGGACAATAATATATTCTCTGTCCTCGCAGAGGACATTCAATATAAAAAAAGGCCAAAAAAAACGCGACAAGCCCAAACAATACTGGACCGAGAGTATCCGACCCTACTACTACTACTTTTATGCAACAATCAAGCAGTAGCTGACAGATTTATAAGAGCAACAACCTTAAGCGATATCCCTATAAAAGCCACACTACATGAAAGATTAAATACCACAAAAGAAACTGTTTATTCGCGAGATATAGCTGCACTAACTGAAAAAGAAATCCTGGTGGAACTTTCGCAATATAAAGTCAAGGAAGTAGTAAAACTGGAAAGGGATAGGGATGGCGTTAGGACCCCAACGGGACTTGTCATACTGACGGTTTTAATATACCTAAGGAAATTATCGTCGGATTCGCAGCTTTCGTCGGCATATGCAACTTTTGTGAAACCCCTTTACCTCGTGGGCCTACGTGCGGGCAGCCAATGTGTGTCAATTGCAACACAACAGGGCATCCATCATCCGACAGCATCCGACAATACAGAATAGCGAAAGCAATCCTGAAAATAAAAACGGAGCAGCACTGCTCCATGTACGAGGCCAAAAAAAAATTTTATGAGATGAACCCGTCTGCAAGAACATAGAGATCCACATATGCTTATGCAGCAAAAATAAACCCCGCTACAAACATCCCCCTGTAAATCCCATCAACAACCATTCAAACCCCTTTCATTTTTTTCGGGGCAATCCGCTAACCCCTCCGCAATAAGATCTATCAGATAGATACGAGCGAATCCAATCCAAGAGTAAAGGGGGAAACCCTAGTTTATTCAACTGGAGCATAATGACTGAATACGATAATTTGTCAAACGCTTTGCTGAAATCTGTATAAATACAGTCTGTTTGCAGATTTTTACCGAAACCAGTAATGGTATTAGAGCTAAATTCAAGTAAGTTTATGGTAGTAGACCTACCTGATTTAAAACCATGCTGAGCACTCGAGAGAACACTTTTGCATAGTGGAGAAAACTGGGAATGAACAATGGATTCCAGCAATTTGGGTATGCAACAAAATTTAGCTATAAATCTGTAGTTGGAATTCTCATTTCTATTACCCTTTTTGTGAATAACACAGTTAAATTCAAAAGCATAAAAAATCATCACCTAGAGATGGAAGATTATAACAGTCATTTGCAGCGAGCTCTCAAGGCTTGCAATGATGGCAAGGATCGAAGTAATAGGGGCGATTACTTGATTTAGGCTGAAATTATATTTACTTCAGGGCATAGGCCAAACATAAGTTTTGTAACTACCTTTCTGTACGATAAAAGTAACCCACTAATGAAAATGCTACGACTTATTTGGCTCTACTCATACTCTTCATAAATATAGCGGTTTGAGGATATGTTTGTTTTTATTTCGTTATTTTAAAGCTGCCAATCCAATCCAATCCAATGTTGCTTCTTTATTGAAAGACGTAGGGTCTTTCTAATCAATCATGTACATAATAAGAACCCATACTTTTTTCCTGATAGGAAGAGTAAAGATAATCCGCAAATATTTCTTTTTGCTACCATTTAAACTTTCCGCCCACAAAAATGCTTAAAATCCCAGCATTAAAATTTGAATTTCACGTAAGCAGTCTCAGTATCATGAATGATTTTTTTTTTATTCCAATTCAATAAATATCAGTCGCCGGATTTTGCTTTAAGCCAAAAATTCCAATATGCCTTAATTTCCGGAAAAAGTGACATAATTTATTCGGCCAGATGCTGTCAGAAAATCCAGGTGCAGGGAAGAATAGACGAATTAAATTTAAAATTTGTGAACCTGTAAATCAAAGCGGTCAAATATTTTACTTTATTTATTAAACTGTCAGGATGCCAGGTAAACTTTAATAAATAATCCTTTGTAATACCACATCATGCAACTCAGAAGAGCCTGCTCCGGTGATAAATTGCTTCAGAGAAAATGGGAGAAAGTTTTCACCCGGTAGAGAGAGCTTTCATAAAATTCATACAACGGATAACATCGACAGCCACATATACACCTTATTTTGTAGAAGGGTCTGATTTAGCTTTCATACCAAATTCTGAACGTAACTATAATTGAATCATTTTCGTTAATAACCACTTAATAGACTGAACTCAGCCGAACTCTTCAGTCGAACGAATGAATTTGTGATGTTAATTGTATTGCAATATTCAAATATGAATGCAGACAGAATGTGATTGTCATTACCATACATGTAGAAATAGGGTAATTCTCTAGGACTATAGTCCCTGCATGCATTTATTGAATTTTGATTCGTTTAATTACGTCCTGACCATTTCGGAATTATAGGACTATATGAGTTGCTTTCATGGGGAATGAAGCATATGAAATCGCTTATTTTCCTCTTAACTGAAACGTCAATAGCAAGCGTATGAAATTCGAAGTTGTGATCAATACATTTACACCTGATTAAAGTATTAATGGAAAATATCTCGTTTGCAGTAAATTTTTTAAACATTTTTTAAAACTGTTATAAGTTTGCTGAATTTTTCAATATATACAGCAAATTTTATATACAGGAAAAGATAAATTCCTGAAAAAATTTCTAAATTATTCCCGTATTTAATTTGGTTCGAATTGGATTAAACAAAGTACTGAAAATGAAGTTAGGAAAGAGTGGAAGGGAATAAAACAGTGAAAAGAACAACCGTCCTTTTCCTCATCATCTTATGGTAGAGTAAGCGGCGCAGGTGAAAAGACAAATGTTTACCCTTGAGGGACTTGAGCCTTATTATTAATTGCGTAGGCGTGACAGGGCACAGGGAACTGATGTCGACAGCGAGTGAAGGGAAGATTTAGTAAACGCTGTGCATTTGCACAAAAACTCCATATTATCTTTATTGTTATGTATTATGAAAGTGTCCATTTCCCCACCGCACATCGGTAGGGTTTCCAGTGATTGTTTTTAGGAAAAGAGTTGAAATACCTGAAATAATTTCTTCTGTCTACACGTTAATATTTTCCTAACTGCTGCTACTGTTTTGCCAATGCCTAAAACGCAAGTACTGTCGGATTATAGGCCTATTAGTATTCTATATTTTCTTTCCAAACACCGTGGCAATCCAAGTTCAGATCTTTACACAGCTGTGTAATCAGAAATATAAGAGCAGCTTTGGATAACAGTCATAAAGCTTTTGATTGCGTGAATCATAACATATTGCTCAGTAAACTGAGAAGTAAATTTAATTTCAGTTCATGTGCCATCTCACTTATGAGTAGCTTTCTCTCCGATCGTTTACAATTTTCTCAAATTGTAAATGCAAATAACTCCTTTTCTAATACGCTGACCATAATTAGAGGTGTCCACCAAGGTTCAGTGTTGGGGCCACTATTGTTTTGCCTTTTTATAAATGCCCTACCGCAAGTAATTAGAGATGTATGCGTGCACTTATAGGCAGATAACATACAAATATATCTTAGCAGATCTATAGGTCTTGTTGAGAATTGATAAACTTTGAAAAACTGTCGCACTCAATTATTTTACTCAAATTACAGAAACTGGGTTTTCCAACTTTACTCCTGAGATGGGTTCAGTCGTATCTGTCTGATAGATCATATCAGGTGCTTTTTCGTGGCCTTCGATCTAGGAACATAAGGGCCACATCTGGGGTGCCTCAAGGTAGCCATCTTGGACCTCTTCTTTTTATACTTGCAATTGACGATATCGTGCATCTCTTGAAGCATTCCAATGTCTTTATGCCGATGATATGAAAATTTTCTCGTTCATCAATGACGTCAATGACTGCGCTTCTCTTCAGGAGGACTTAAACATTTTTTAGGAGGTGTGTACACAATAACTTGACTCTTAACACTGACAAATGTGAGGTCATGTCGTTTCATAGGAGGACATTCCTCGTGTGCAGTCAGTTGTTTACCTTGGGGTGAAACTTGATTCAAAGCTTGACTTTGTCTCCCATATAAATTATTTGGTTTGTAGAGGTAACTCCATGCTTGGTTTTGTCAAGCGCTGGTCCAAGGAATTTGCTGACCCTCAGGTTTCCTTGACATTATACTACTCGTTCGTGGGACCATTACTTGAATATACATCTCAGGTGTGGAATCCTTTTTATGCTATACACATCAACCGCATTGAGTCGGTCCCGCGCAGATTCATTCGGTTCGCGCCTGGGGACTTGCCTTGGGATGACCCTGTGGTCCTTCCACCTTATCGTAAGCGACTTAATCTCATTGGTATGGCTTCGTTGGAACAGCGTCGCTATGTTGGTGATGTAGTTTTTATTCACCAGCTCTTGAACGGTTATATCGATTCCGTGGAGCTCCGGGGTAGGGTGTCCTTTGGGGCCAATAGTCGCTGCTTGAGGGATGTCCCTCTTTTGCATGTTAACTTCTCCCGAACTAACTACGGTAGGCATGAGCCTATTAACCGCATGTGCATGGCAGTTAATCGCATTGGTGTGCATTTTGATCTGTGTGTGTCTAAGGATGTACTTAAAAGCCGTCTTTACGTGGTTTTGTGACTTCTCGCCTGGGTGCTGACTCTTGAAAATCCTATGTCTGATCCTTTGTGTTCTTTTGTTTGTTTTTGTTCTGTTGTCAATTGTGTTTATCTATTATCATTGCTTTTTTCCCATCTGTTCTATCTGTTGCCAACCTTTACTGACGGGCACTTTTCCTGCGTGGCCTCACCATACTAACTATTACACGTCTTGCATGCTGTTTGGGGAGCCTAATCCTAAGTATAACTCATGATTAATGAACTTTGTTTGTCTTTTTACTGGGTTTAACTTTGCTAACATTTATATGTCTTGCATGCTTGTCGGGGAGCCCAATCTTAGCGCATTTCATTGAAGTGTGTGAACGCCTAAGCGGAGATGGGTAAATATTTCTTGGCTCCTCGCTGAGAAGTGCGCCTTCTTGGCTAGAATGGAAACTTATTATTATAGCTGTGTTCTTTTGGACAACAGAGTTATGAAAGCTAAAAAAAATGGTTGGAATCCATGGAGTACATTGACCCAGTCTTCATCGCAATGCATTACGTTTTGTAATGATTTACTGGATGTATGATATTCCACCCATTACACTTAACAATGTAATATATCTGGTACTAAAGAAGGTTAATAATCTTGGAGTGACTATAATTGATGATATGAAGTGCTGCGAGAATGTTAATATGACATTGAAAAATATTTATGCAGGATTGACAAGGCTAAAACTTTTTGCTGGTCTGTTGCCAATTGATTTGCTATTAAAGTTATTGAAGGCACTTTTAATACCCCATTTTACATATAGAAATTTAATAATAGCTCTGTGAAGTTAGCACCCCAAATTAGAATTCCACAAAAACATTTTTGGATTTATTTGCTTAAGTTTTTTTCAACCAATAAATAATTTTGCCCACCCATGTGTACTGAGCTACAGGGTGGGTTATAAAAATATCTCCGCAACAATTCTAACCATGTATTTGAACAAATGACATACGCCATTGCATTGCTCACGTTTTGCCCAGTTTTGCCCAACCAAAAAATTATTTTGCCCACCCTTGTGTGATGAGCTACGGGGTGGGTTATCAAAATACCTCTACAAAACCCCAACCACATATTTTAACAAATAATTTCATTTGTTTTGCTTTGCTTTTCTCACAAAAACTGGGCAAAATGTGAGCAAAATAATGGCGTACGAATGGCATATTTAGATCCTTAATGCAAACGAGTTGGACCAGTGTGTGTTCATCAGTAGTGAAGTTGAAATTCAACCAAGTCCTTTTACGCGAAAAGGACATGCATGTGCATTTTTAACTTTTAAAAGGAGGCAGTTAAGAGAGCATTGTAAAAGGCGTCTAAGTCAGTATTTAGGATGTGACTATCAGTCGCAGTTGAGATCTTACGAGAGATCTTCGCGTCGTTAGCATAACAAATGATTCTCGGGAACGAATCAAAGGCAGATCATTCATCACCGCATCAGCAGGCATCGTATAAATTACGAAACTAAATGGGCTACCTGAGATGGCTACCCTGAGGCACACCGGGTGCGTTGTGGATTATTCAAGATAGTAGCGGACATTTGAGCTGTTGAGTTAATACAAAAAGTCCGCATTCTTTTTTACTAATTCAACATAACCCTTTCTGTGAATCGGGAATAATAATTGAGACTTTAAAACTTTCTGGTATATTGAACGAATAAGTATTCTGATTGATAAAGATCAGGGGTATACTTAAAGATTTAGCACTGATTGAGACTTTAAATCTCGTGGAGATGGTCGAGCTTTTTAGGGCCACATGTGCTACCTCGGTTGGTCCGGATATTTATCCTTGTTTTTTGAGAATAATTTCGCCCTTAGTTTAATGGCGACTTCTTCATATAGACAATTTTTCCTTAACTTCTTCGCTCTTCCGCGCAACTGGCGGAAAGGATTATAGTCCATTATTCTTTTGTCTTCGCTTTCTAATTATTGTAAAAGACTGATGAGCTTGCATATAACTGGTCACTTAGAGGCGAACAACTTTTGAGTTTCTGGCTGTCAGGATTTCTCTCTCAAACACTCACAAAACACTTTCAAAGCCACAAGTGACAAGCGGCAAGTACTAAGCATTTGGTGCCTTTGGAATGATTGTAGAAACTTATGGCGAGGCTTCTATTAGTGAAAGAATCGCGAATGGCTTGAACGCTTCAAAAGTGGTGAAAAGTTTGAAGACGCAGATTTGGAGGCATTACTGGATGAAGACTCAGGTCAGACGCAACAATAACTTGCAGATTCATTGAGCGTAACTCAACAAACAATTTCACATCGATTGAAAACCTTGGGAATGCTCCAAAAACAAGGAAGCAGGGTGCCATATGAATTGAAGCCGAGAGATGTCGAACGGCGTTCCTTCACGTGCGAACAGCTACTCCAACGGCAAGAAAGGAAGGGTTTCTTGTATCGTATTGTAACTGGCGACGAGAAGTGGATTCAGTATGATAATCCAATGCGAAAAAGTCGTAGGGGCATCAGGACCAACCTCGACGGCCAAGCCAAACGTCCACGCCTCTAAGCTTATGCTGTGGTATAGGTCGGAGTGATATATTAAGAACTGTTGCAACTAGGTGAAATCATCACAGGAGATCGATACCGAATACAATTAATGCATTTAAGTCGAGAATTGAAGGAAAAACGGCCGCAATATGAGAGACACGACAAAGTGATTTTGCAGTATGACAATATTCACCCTCATGTTGCACAACCTACCCCACTACGCGTATTCCTCAGACGACGCCTCTTCCGACTACCACCTGTTCTGATCGATGATGCATGGCCTGGCTGAGAAGCACTTCCGTTCTTATGAGGAGGTCAAAAATTGGATCGATTTGTGGATCGCCTCGAAAGACGAGAAATCTCTTCGCAGCGGAATCTCTATCCTGCCAGAAAGATGGGAAAGAGTTAAGGCTAGTGACGGACAATACTTTAAAGAATGAATATGTAACCATTTTGCCGTAATAAAGCCTTAAACTTTGAAAAAAACGGCGATCTTCCACTTGTACTCCAGAAAATATAATATATTATCGAAGGTATACTTCAAGGAATCAGTTGTACACTTCTCATTCCCGTCCCCCTGTACTTCGAGCTGTCAGTCGTACAGGGAAATTTCAGTCCAGCGCTTCAAGTAATCAGTTGCGTTTCCCCGTCTCTTCTGTACTTCGATAAGTCAGTTATACAGGGAGGTTTCCGTCCAGCGTTTCGAGTAGTCAGTTGCGCTCTCCGTCTCCGTGCATCTTACTACACCCTGGTATTTTGAGAAGTCGATCGTGCAGTAGGAACTCCATCCTTCATAATCTGATTGACCATACCCGTTTAGTAGGACAATAATATCAGACTAAATCACACTTGGATGAGATCTGTACCGTGCCGTGAAGGGAGAGGACTCACATGACCACAAGGGAATCATCCACACCACGAGAGAAGAATCCCATACGAATTGTGAATTAAGCTAAGATAATTAAGTTAAGAAACTGTAAGGTATTGAGTAATTAACAAACAATTGAAATTGAATTGAGTGGAGTGGAGTGAATTGAATTGAATTGAGAACCAAATTTCCCTAATTCCGTTTACCAGACAGAGCTAGAAACATCAAACATTTAATTTGTCGCTCCTTTAGACATTCCAACCTTTTAATTTTACGTTTTCGTAAAATAATTTTGGAGTAGTTTTTCATTGTTCATGCTGCCCGTTAATCGAATAGCCTATGAATTAATATTCAAAATACTATTTTCCTCGATAGGTTCAGGATGCAATTACGGGGGAAACTTACTTCTCGAGGTGGAAAAACCGGCTTTCTTGTATTTTGCACAAACCGATCGGAAACAACTTCAGACATGTTTCAAAATTTTAGACTAAAATTCGAAGTCATTACGTAGGTACAGAACATATGGCTATACCAGGACTACCGTGCGGGTCCTTCGTCCCCCGGTTTTTTCCTCTGATTAGTCAGTTTAACCGGTGTATATAAATATTCGTTAGAAGTTATTTATTACCTCTTTTAAGAAAGTATCTTGCCCTTATGTGCTTAGTTTAGAACTTTAATCGCGTGTTTTTCGAAATCTGATTTTTACATTTTCTCTAAATTTGTGTACAAGTAAGAAAAAAAAACTATTCGACCTATCGACATGAACTAAATTCATTTAGATAAGTAATGATATTTTATCCTCGATTAAATTTAAAAACAAAAATTAGATAATTTATATTTTGGATAAACAAATAAGCATTAAAATGAAAATTATAACTTTTTTCAAAGTCGTACAGAATTTTGATTTTTATACATCTTTTAATTTTTTTTAAGGGCAAAATTTTGTATAATTTGAAAATATCTTTGTTTTCTTTGTTTTTAGCAAAGTTTGACAACGTCATGATGTAGTGGAGGATATACACTTCACATCCCGTATTAATTGGTTTTCAAACTTTAAAGAAGGTTATTATCTTTTTCCTATAAAGCCAAAAATATAAGAACATAAATTTTTCAAAATCATTTTTTTAGGCCCTGAAATGTAGCTTTCCCTTGTAATGAAGAATTTTTCACCATATAACGTCTAAATATAATCAAAAGTATTCTGTGCCTCGGAAAAGGTTAAGAGTAATAGAACTATTACAAGCTTTGTTAAATTTGAATTGATATAATTCAGCAACTTGGATACTCCATGGAAGGACGTTGTAACGCAATAACGTGCTCTGATTTCTATTTTTATTAATGAAGATTAGGATTTTATAGTGACTTCCTACAGATGTAATCCGAAAAAATTGTTTGGAAGGAAAAAGTTTTTGATGCATTTTTAAGCAATTTAAAGCATCCTTTTTAAAGGTTTAGGATTTTTCTAGCGAATTCCGATATAAGCGGAAAAAACCTGGCTTATCGTTATATAATTATTTCATTACATCAAATAACATCAAAACTCAAATACAATCGAAGGGAGAAATGATCAGAGAAAGTTTGATTATCCGATATGACATTATTAATGGAACAGCAGATATCGTACGAGCAAGCAACTATGACGGCTTATGCACCATTATAAGTTGCATATATATTATCCTCGATGTCACCTGCAATTTTACCATTCAGTAAATTTTCAGCCTCTGTAGTTAATGAGTACTAGGAGATCCCTGTGCAATTGCACAAATTGAATGTGAGTGGCATAACGTTTTTATATGTTTTTATATGTTAAATTAATAATTTAATGAAAAACCAGTTAAAAAAGATCAAAAAATTGCTCAAAAATATCAAGTTTACACTGCCCAGGATGCCTACGATGTACTCTCAGCAAATTGTAAATCAATATGATGAGAAATTCCAAAATGCATATAGAGGCAAAATTTGAGCCGTTTATTTTGAAAGTCGTTTAAGTCACATTTCTCAATATCAGTAAAAATCGAAATGTAACTGTAAAATAAGCCATTTAAAATTAATTTTTAAATAAACGACTCATTTGTGAATCGGAAAAATATGCGTGAATTAATGTTCCATTGTGGGTGTGAAGAGTTGTAAAAGTCACGACAAAAACTGAAATCTTGAACAAACCCATTCTATGCAATAAATAGTTAAAATATTAGAGGAAATAAGACAAAGTCCCAATAAATCCATATATTGCAT
>QYTT01081043.1:0-16728 GCA_006980735.1 Dasypogon diadema | reverse complement strand
TAGAATGAAAATTCTAATTTCCTATATTACTTGCATGATCAGCACGTTCCCCCCGTCAGGTGAAATGTCACATCTAGTAGTAACCCCTGGTTTCCTGCTGAAATAGCATCCCTTATTGCGGACAGAGAGTTCCACCACATGAGGGAGGATACTAGAACCTTACTTAATAAGAAACCCAACTTCCAAGATTGCAATCAAAACCTTTCATTGACCTTGGAAGTTTATCTTTACGGTTGCTAATTTCTCTGCATAAGAAGGAAAAAGCAAAGAAATTGTACATTTGTACGAAACATAAAAAGGGATAAAACACCCCATCACATCACATATTAATAATCATAGCACACATTAACAAGACAATTTACACCTCACCCAAACACAAAATCTTCTTACATCAAGAAGAGTGACTTTCGACATTCGACCCTCACACAAACCGGTTTGATGTATGCAGAATAGCAGAATGACTACAAGTGTGCCCTGGGCCCCTGGCCCATTGATTGTTTCGATTTACGTCGCGTTTTCCTGGAACCAATTAGGGGCGTGAATCGGTGTTCTCCTGTATATCTGTTTTATTCATATACATCACCAATAATTTGTCTAAAAGAAACAATAAAGGTAACAATAAAATCGCAATTCATGGAAAAATCTACCACCAGAGAGGAGGGGAAAATATTTTCATAACTACACTGAACAATTCATTCATTATTTGTCTGGATTTTAGCAAAAATTCCAGACAATTTCTGAAAAATTTTTAAAATTAACTTAGCCTAGCAAGAAAAATTGAGTTCAACTCGCTGATTAATAGCTTCCTCAGAATATCTTGGAATTTTCTCCAGCAAATTTAGCAATTCTCAGAAGAACTATAAAACCATGGAATTTTATTGATCGCTATATTTCTTTCCTCTATTCTAAAATAATCCACCACCAGGTCCTTCTTTTTAAAGGAAACAAATCTTCTAACAAGAATTATGCCATTTGGTTAAATTGCACGCTTTCTGCATTTGGGGATGTGAAAACAAAATCCCATGGTCATCAACATTACGAAATATTGTAGCCGCAAGTAGATTAAAGGGAGTCTTTATTTTTATATTTTATATGATAATTTATTTGCCTGCACTTCACAAAAAATGCTAAACGCAAAGCCACTGCCCGATCTCGAGTACCTCTCAGAATTCTAGAACTCCAGGAAGCACTCAATATTCTCATAAAGAATCAAAAGGATCAAAAGGGTACAGATTTCCGTGTATGCCGCAGAAGTTAGGAGACTTTCAGCTAATCAGCAAATTGCTAGTAGTAGTAGCGTCATCAAACTATTATACCCCTTTATTGACGGGGATGATATCCTACGGATAGGTGGGCGATTCAACTTCTCTACCTTACCACTTTCACAGAAGCAACCTACACTGCTATCTAAGACTTCAATTTTAACAGCTTTGATTATTGACCACGCTCATATGGAGGAGAGAATCTTACAGTCAACTATGTACGTAACAAATATTTTACAGTTGGTTTAAAGAACTTAGTTCGGCGTTCTAAAGTCGGTATATTATATGCTTCAGGCAATGTACCACTACAAACAACCAAATCATGATAAGCCTTCCTCGTGAACGAGTAATCGAATCTCGTCCTCTTTGTACAACAGGCGTGGACTGCGCGGATACAATTAGACTACGGCTAGCCCGAGGAAGTGGAAAAACTACCTACAAGGGATTCATCGCCCTATTTTTGAGTGATGACGCGCTCCTAGTATCATATTTTCCGATAATACCACAAATTTCCATAGAGCGAATAATGTACTGAGGGAAAACTATATATTGTTCTCGAAAGAATTCCACAAGGATATCACTGATTCATTCTCTTCACATGATATACAATGGAATTTCATCCCTGCTGCCGCTCCTCACTTTGGCGGTTTTTGAAAAGCCGGCATAAAATCTGTAAAGACACACCTGTAACGAGTTATTAGCGATCACTTCTTGACCTATGAAGATATATTAACGGCCCTTTGTTTAATCGAAGCTATGTTAAATTCGAGCCCCTTAAGCCCCATAAGTTACGATGAGAGAGAGCCATAAATTTTAATCTCAGGACAATTTCTTGTGCGTTCTGCTATAACAGCAACTCTTGAACCAAGCCTACTCGATTCCCCAGTTAAGCATCTAACACATTGGCAACTTGTGCAACGCCTGCAGGAGCTCTTTTGTAAGGCGTGTTCCAGAGACTACTCTCATGCAACGTACTAAGTGAAAGTGTCCGATGAATCTAGGCGATTTTATCCGACCTAATCTTGCTGAAAGAGGACAATCTTCCCCCTACGAAGTAGCGTCTAGGACAAACTACACAATTATATCCTAGACTTAATGGCCAAGTGCGTGTCGCTTCCCTGCGGTATAAAAACAGGATCCTCAGAAGACCTATAGTTAAACTCTGCGCGTTATTGATTTAAAAAGTCCGCCAGTCCCTTTCCAACTCAATAAAGAATATTATAATTGGTGAAATAAAAAAATTTATTATTTCCTTTGTAGTAAGTTAGTCATGGCGGGCTGTGCAATGGACTTCGACATGGCAGACAATGCTGTGGTCTTCGACGAGTCGGACCCTATATGTTTACCCTGCATCGTAGATAGCTATCAACACTTCTCTCACATAGTCTATGTCAACACTTGTTATCATTTGGCGATAACACAAACGGACAAAACTGCTTGGTCCACAGCCTGTTACAAATTTTTGCAAGCTGTGCAGTTGATCTTTCACACCCCGTCCCTCTTCTTAACGAGTACTTCTCGGGTGCATAGCATGCCCCGGATCAATATTCAAAATAATTGTCCTAATAACTTCGAAACAAGAAGATATAGTGAAATAAAGATATATTTTTACAAAAACTCATATGCTTCATGGTATTTAGTAAATACCTAGCGAACTTCTTTTTGGTGCAAACACTTTTGTTTTCATCGTAATTTTCCACTATCAAATGAAACAATTTCTCAAAGTTTACGAAAAGGAAATTCCACATCCGAGTAGTAATTTAAATTACAAGTAACTCACTTTCAATCCAGTGGAATTCACCAACCGTCAACTCTTTTCCTAATTTTCTTTGATTTCCTTCTCATTTAAGTGAGTATCCCTCAAAAATGTGTAACTACAATTTGGGGTAATTGTCTAGATTAGAGGACTGTCGCTCTGAGGAACTGGAAGGAGAGATGGAAGGGCTAGAGGGGGTCGAATGAGTTCGTTCTAATAGTTGAAATGTGGGGACGGGAGTTAGAAGTGCAGGATTTACGTAAAAATCGAAATATTTCTCGATTTTGATATTGAATGAAAATTTAATATTATAGTTCAAAGTAGGGGTGGGGAGTGTTTAAAATGCGTAAAAAAGCTCATTGGCCCGATTACTTTGTCGAATTTTTATTTAAACGCCATTTCGATTATTCAGATAGAATGGAGAATTTCTTTAATGTTATGGCAGTCATGTACCCGCTCGCTGATGATCATTACGTACGAAACGCCACCGCCGCCGCTCTTTCATCATCCGACGCTTCATAAAAGGTAATTACTTTTTCCTGCATTTTCGACAAATTTCTAACAAACCCCCTCCCGCCCTTTCTCCCCTCGCTCTCCCACCACCCGAACTTCTGCGCCCCCTATCCTGACTGCTGAATTCGGGACGTTTACTCGCTAAAATTCATATTTTACCCTAAGTTTCAACTCGAAAAAATTAAATTTTTCATCTCCACCTCCTGCCCCTCCATCTTTCTGTTCTGTATTGGGTTTTATTTTTTACTACTTTACTATGCGGTTTTTTGTTACTTTTTAGTAGAGTGTAGACTCACCGAAACTTTTAACAGCATATATGAAAGTGGAGTGGTTCCTGAAAGCTTAAGAAATCCATAATTTTTCCAATTTACAAAAAGGGTAATCCTAATCTCCCAGGAAATTATAGAGGGCTTTCTTTCCAAATTCTATAGATAAAATTTTCACATCGATTTTAAATAATAGACTGGCTAATTGGGAAAGAGAATATAATATTCTAAACGAATCACAAGCAGGATTTAAGCAAGGATACTCTACTATTGATAATATATTTAATCTTTTAAGCATCATACAGATTTCAGAGCTGCATTCGACGCCATTAATAGAAGCTGCTTATTGTATAAGCTGCATTGTGCAGGAGTGTCAACGAAATTCATCAGAATTATACAATCTCTATATACTGATAACACTGCTCAAATTTGGGATGGAGATGTCTTATCTGGGGATTTTAATGTGGACGTGGGTGTTAAACAGGGCGATGTTTTGAGTCCATTGCTGTTTAACATTTACATAAATGACCTGGATCAGGAACTCGAATTGGGCTTGACAATTGAGGGTTTAGTTATTAAAATTCTTAAGTACGCTGATGACATTGTTTTATTGTCTGATGACCCTGAGAAAATGCAAAATATGATCTCTACTTTGAGTAACTACTGCTCTAAATGGCACCTAAACGTTAATTTAGAAAAATCCAAAATGATGATTTTCCGAAAGGGTGGGAGACGAAAGGGAGATGGAGAGAGGTGGTATTTTCACCAAATGAAAAACTGCTAAAATTTTTCATCAAAAAAATGTTTATGCTACCTAACTTTACACCTAACTACGTACTTACTTTGGAGACAGGCCTACCGAGTATGTGCATATATACCCTAACCGTTCGTTTTAGCTACATAGTCAAAAAAATAAATCATTCACTAGCTGTGATAACGACGATAACCGGTTACCCAAAATTCTAGCTAAAATGATGATGGAACTTGGCATGTCTTGGTAAAAAAACTGGGAGACTTTAGCGACGAAGCATGAAGTTAAATAGCGAAAACGATTTATTAATTGCACTTAAATCTATTGTTGACAAAGAAAACGATTGGCTGAGATCTGAAGCTGAAAATAAAGCACGGCAAACAACTAGACACGGCTTGTATGATGCTTTGAATTACAACTTGAATGAATCCAGTTACCTCAGAAATGAATTTCATGTACGGAACAGTACGGATCAGTACCGTAATGAAGTATAGAAGTGGAACTTTAAATTTGAATAGTAGGTAACCTCTTTAGATCAGAAGGAAGCGAACTATGTTCGTTATGTAACTACAACGAAGAGGAGGATATAGTGCACTTTTTAGGTAGATGTCCGATACTTGCAGAGTTTCGTATACCAATTTTTGGTAAGAGAACTTTAACCCGAAATGAAATAATAGAAATTCTAAATGGAAAAGATTTTGACGGTTTATATAAGTATGCTATATGTGCCTGGAAATATCGCAAAATATTAGTAGAAGAATTTAGATAACAATTATTTATGCCTATTATGTATGTATGTTGTAAAGATGAATGAATTACTGCTTTAATAGACAAGTATATTGTATTGTCCAGGTGGTTACAGCGTCATCAGGTCGGGTGGTAGATCTTTGGAATGGTTTGGTTCGTCAAAGGTATCACAACATCCGTATCTACTTTCTCTAAACAAGTGCCTGCCTAGAGTTCGATAGGGTATTCAATCAGATTGAGAACACGAGCAACGACCTGACCGTTGTACGTATTGTAGATTGCTGAAGGAATCCAAAGGTTTGAAAAACCATTTTCTGGGTTTAGTAAAGCAATATCGTGGTCCTCCAACTGTGAATTCGAAAGTGTTAGTAGACAGGTAGACAGGCCACCGTATAATCGCTGATGGTTTTCAGGTCATAGAAATCTTGTCTCTGCGGGATTGGAATTGTCTTGCACCCTATTTTGAGTGTGTATGATTCTAAATTGATAGAACACCGGTAGCCGGCCAGAAAGTCCATTCCGAGTAGACAATCGTCGAAAATTTCCGCCACGTAGAACATATGAGTTGTCGAGAACTTCCCTACTTCAAATCTTCAAGTCCACCGTTCCTTGGACTGGGTTGGGGTTTCCTGTGACGTGTCGCAGGTACGTAGCGCATGGCTTAATAAACTTCTTTGGGTGCATACATTCTAGTACTCGCCTGTGTGCGATAGAGTGTATTGCTCCCGTATCAAGGATTATGTTACTTGCGACCCCTCCTATTCGCCCCCTTATTCTGATTGAGCTACACAATGAGCTTTGGCTCACCGTAATGAAAACTGGTGTTTGAGATGTAGCGATTGGTGTTCGGGTCCAACTTAGGTGGTGACTATTATTCTGCGTTCCCAGGTTTCTTTCTGCTGTGGTGGTAGGTAGGATGAATGAGATTTCTTCGAGATTACTAACAGTCTTGCAAGTACAGCGAAATCTCAATAGTGTCTACTACTAAACGAACTGACCACCTGTAAAGCACCCCGGAAGTGGCCGGACTCGGCAACCCACTTACATGGATTCCACCGACTAAAATCTACTCCCCTGGAGGGAAAGGGAGAACGCAACCGAACTTGAAAGATGACTAAAGTTTAGACACCACAAGGCAGCATCCAGTTCCAAAACTCGCAAATATAACTTTTGGCACAGAACATTAATAGGACATAGAGCATATAGTTTTTCAATGCTTCCTCATTTTTGAAAATAATTGTTAATTAATTGTAAGCACTAACATTTACGCCAGATGTCTCTACCATTAGATTGTATAAAGTAGTAGATTCTTAATTACGGAATTCCGGAAACTATAAAGACGTGCAGCCATGTTTGTGACTCTCTCTTCCATTTTCTTTTTTCGCTTTACTCGGACTGCCGGACTCCAGTGTGCCTGTATACTACCCACGTGAATCCAAGAGAAATAAAATTCTACTTTTAACTTTCAGGCTTTAAAAATGAAATATGATACGGAAACAATGTCCAATATAGAAATATAACAACTAGAGATTATCCTTGCTTAAGAAATGGCATCGATTTTCAACGCTACCTTCCACAAGTGTCAAACATATGCAATTTTTCTCATTGCCTGTGTCAATACAATATTTGGAAACTGTCACTGAATAACAAGTATAGATATGAAAAATTAATAAAATCTGCAGATAAAAGAGATATACACTCAAGGTTTTGTATACTTTCGGAATTGTCGGTTTTTATAAGTACACTTATTAAAAATATCTTAACCTATAATTATATAAGGTTAATAGTTTATTTTTAAATATTTGTTAAACTTAACTGCATTTAAAATAGTTAAAACTACTATAACTGCTGTATGATTTAATGATGATTAAAAAATCCTCAACCTTTTTTGCTGCTTTCAGAATACGTATCTCCAATAGGTCCCTCAGATCAATTTTTTAAGGAATACGTGTATTCTTCATGGTGGCACACACGAAAAAATACTTGGCGGCCAGCTAATAGTTCCATCTCGTCCAATCCATAAATCAAAAGTCGTTGACGCATTGTCTTGATGAAATATTTTATTTTTGAAGGATAATGATACTTCTTTAAGTATTGAAAGTAGGGTTCCCTCCTGAAAACTTTTCCATCCTGCTCGTTTTTTTGAAAGTATTAAATTTTCCAGAAGAATATTGAATATCATCCTAAATAGCCATCCATATCCAACCGAAGCAAATATATCGCTTTTTATTGTTCCGCTTATTGTTGTTTTCTTTGTTATTGTTCGTGGAAAGGAATGCAAAATCAAATGGGTTTGCGGACAGGTAATATTCTTTTATATCAAAATAAAGCGAATCTTAGGCAAATTCCAAGTTATATTTTTAATCGCAGTTTTTTTGAGAAATTTGCGTATTTATGTGAAAAAATTGTAAAAAAATTCAAACATTTTTACTTTAAAAATTCGTAGCTCCTAAACAAAGGGGAATAGGGGAATGGGTAAGCACTCATTCAAAAGCCAATAGTGTTCTTTACGAAATGCCAGAAACGAACATTGACATATTTACATATGTGACGTTTTTTATTGCCATATCATTCACATTCACATCACAATTTTTAACAATGTCTTTCTTGATACAAACAAACATTTCTAGTTTCTTTTTCGATATTCTTTAGTTTACCACAATCACAGCTGTAGTGTGTCCGGAGTATTGACAGTACTGTGCGTGAAATTCAAAAAGAGTTTTTAAAATTAAATTGATACTAATAAATTAAACAATTTTTCACTGTTTTTCTTTTTAGTGTTTCGTAACTAAATTGACTAAACGGAACACTTATGGGATCACTTCGATGTCCGTCTGCCAAAAGCGATTTTCGGATATTAAAATGAGAAGTGAAAAAAAAACGTTTGTCAAAGGTCATCGTGTAGAGGGTCAAATGAAAGTTGATGAAATGGAGATCTCAAAAATATAACATTTGTATTTTTTGTTTTAACTTTCTATAACAAAATTTTCAAAGAGGGACTAAAAATTCATGCCCGAGGCCATATTTTATTGAAATAATAACTACAAAAATTTGAAAAAAAAATCAGATGACAATAACGTCTCATCTCAACGAAAATTGTCACCATCGTATTACAACAAACAACTTCTTCACAATTAGTAGAGAAAGGTTGAAGAATAAACTTTATTTTCCGTTTAATGCGTGGCGGGCTGGGGAATGGGAGCAGTGGCCGCGGGAGCGAGCGATGATGGCGACGGACGACGACGAACAAGGGCGACATATGTTTGCGAGCTTAGTCGAAATCGGCCCGAGAGCATCCGAAATGCATTGGGCAGTTCATCACAAATAATCAGAATCAGAGATACTTCCTTGTACGAAATACTAACCGCGCCAGTACGACCTACACTTAGTCGGTTTTTTACTCTTTTTTTTGCTTTTTTTCCTTTTTCGGGGGGCCCCGTACAGTCCGGTCCGGGGCCCGGGCGTCTTGCATCCACTGTACCCCCCACATGGCCGGCCCTGTATACAAATCATGTTTATTATAAACTACACGGTCTTCGTCGTAAAAGGCAAACAAAAAACATTCACATTCACCCACCGACGTATTTCTTTGGTTTGTTTCGTGAAGATTTCGTGCCATCCTTTCCGAGGATTGGCTTTCTTAGTCTCCTTGGGCCATCATCGTTGAAATCAGAACTAATATTTTAGTAGCTTTGAAGAATACAAATATACATTCCAAATCAAATTATAGTAATGAATATTTTAAAATAGCTCTGGTTTTTCCAAAAACAAAATAGTCTATTCAGTTAATTTCCCTAAAAATCAATGCAATAGATTGTGAACAGATTTTTTTCAACAATTTTGGAATTAATTTCCCTGTCAATTTAAATATTCACACTAGTGACCTCTTTGAAATGATCAAGAACTAAAATTTTTGAAGACAGTTACAAACGCAGCAATCTTATAACAGTTATTATAAAAGAAAATAGGGTTTAAATAGCGTAATAAAAGATATGCGTGATTTGTGTCCACAAAAGTCATATAAATATTTATATATGCTAAATTATATAAATTTTAGTAAAACATTTTTGTTGAGTAAAATATGCCCCGCTTTATTTTATTGACGGCACTTGCTTTGAATGTTCAATTATGAGAAGCACCAAATGGTCTACGTTAATTTTTAAACTTGTATGTAGTACATACGGCAAACCCTTTATTATTAATTTATAATTTTTTTTTCTAAGAAGGAAAACATAAAGAGGACTTACCGGAAAAAATATTCTTAAATTACTTCAACGACATTGTGGTCTCCGAATGGTTTGCTTTAATTAAACCCAAACACTAATTAGAATGGTGCACAAATATCAACAGAATTTCCAACAAATTTGACACAAATAGCGATTCAGCAAATATATACTTTGTATTTTATCAAACAAAATAGGACTTGTGGCCCAAACTTCTGTTTACTTTGCTTTCTATCAGTGGCAGCTATTTACACTATGAGGACACTACAGAAACCCACGTCTCGTGCGTTTTTATTTAACCGAAACAACACATTTACCAGCACAACACTTTTCACTGCTTTCAGAATCGATAAAATTCGAATACTTAAATTATTTCCATATTAGAATCACAATTTTGATTAGAAATTTAAAACGAGTACCTTGTCAGGAAGCTTACGTGTGAATTTGCAAGCCAACAGCAACCTACCGTACACGTCGAACACTCCACTTCAAATGAAAGGATAATGGAGCTAGACGTCGGGTTTGTAACGTAAGGGATCTCCACCTATCGTCCATTTCATGTTGATTTCGGTTGTAAAATCTCCACCAACTCAGTTCCTAAATGATTGAATTCAGGATATCCACGACTGGAAAGCAGTATACATATTGAATATCTTTCAATGCGCAAGTCTGAGGAGAAATAATAAAAAATAAAATTGCAAGGAATCCCCCACTGAGTTGGCAGGATTTGGGGCTGTGTTTCTAGGATCAGTCTCTTACGGGTTGAACTTTCCGATGCTCTTTGCTGAAAGTCTGAAGTATTCTGGCGCCAATTGTCACCACGATATTTAGGTGCTTTTATACACAAATTTTAAAGTGAACAGCGAGCTGAAATTAAATACTTAACATGCCAGTACGCGTTCATATTGTGGCAGACACCTCAGGGATGAAATCTCTGAGAAATCCCCTTCTCACATCGCTCAAGTTTTTCCATAGTCTCCCCTTTATTAGGATACACGAAGGAAATGTGTCAAATTAATATACGGCTTCTGCCAAGTGGATTCAAATCAAATTTTAAAATGGTTGAACGCAACCACTTTGAAATCAGCTTTCAAAAGGAGAAAAGTAAAATAAAATTACATTTTGATACAACCCTTGTCACTGGTATTTCGAAAAATAAAAATTCCATGAGGATTATAGGTCATATCATCAAATGTGTATTTTTATGTCACTTTAACTTCTGGATTACAGCAACATACATAAATTGCATATGGAACAGGAAAATTTTGTGGTGTTTCTCAATACTCTAATTAATCAGTAATTGTTCTTGTTATAATTTCTATAACCATAAAGATTGTTTATCTAACAAGTGGCATCTAGGCTAGATGTTATTGGATGTTAACCTTAAGATTCCCTTGGGTGCCAAGTTCGATATACATTATGATGACTTGAATGTGTTACTAACAATAAGTTATTGTTTCGAGTAGCTTTTCTTAGCAACAGTTTCGTCACCTTTTATACAAAGGCGACAGGTATCATTCCCAACTCTGCCCATTTTCTTGAGATGATACTTCAAAGTGATAAGTCCATTATCATCCTTAAATTTGATTCACTGAAGCTAAAACACTTCTCTATGCCCTATGAAAACAGTTGATAAATCTTTTTGCTTACATTCGACTAGTTTGATTGATCCGTTGTTACCTCTTTTCTTGATTCTCCCACAAGTGGAAAGTAACAGTAGAATGCCTTTGAATTGGCGGATTTTTCCCCTTTTTTGGAGATTGTTAGTTTCTATTTTTAGTAATTCACGACGAATACGTTTATTATTTCACCAACCTTGGCTCTGATGAAATGTTGACTCCAAATTGAGAAATATATATCTAATTCGAAGTAATTGCTCGTTAGGAAAATGCCAGATGGATATTATTGGTTGTAATATGAAGCAATTATTATTCGAGAGATATCGATATCGTCTTAGCTGGTTTACGTCGGACCACACCTAAGCAATTGCCTACGTTTCGGGTTATTTCGAGCACTTGTTTATAGGTTACCTGTCTCATACTGCCCTCGGACCAGACTATAACAACCGTCTTCCTGCTTGACAATTCCAGACGGTCGGATATAGTATGCTGTACCGTCTCAATATCATTCAAGCACAGTCTGCATATATCATCCTCCATTCCCCATCCCCTATCCTTGGAGTTGTCAATATTTCCCACCGATTTTGGTGTTCTTTTATAAAACCCTTTTTCGATCAGGCACTTCACCACGCCTTCCCTGATGATGGAATGTAGTTTCGGGCCTTTTGGAACTCCATAGCTGTTTTGCTAAGATGCGGGCTTTTTTCGTACCTTTCAATCTCCTCTTACTTCATTTTCCAAGGCACACGTATTCAGTTTCTGCGCACGTTCCACTGCTAGGGATAAATTCCCTCCGTCCGTTCCATACATCTAACCACTGCTTTATTTACCAGCACCTCCTCGCACTGCCATCTTTTTCACAAACAGATCCAGCGGCGGTAGCCCTACAAGTAGAACATTTCCTAGGGCTTCTATGGGTATGGTACAAAAAGCGTCCTAGCCTAGCGGATACCTGGCATGCCTTATACCACCAGACTCCCATAGTAAATGTCACGATAGACCATCATTGTATGCTGACCTCGACGAGATACCCTATCTTAATCTACACGCTTTTCTATACTGATGTGACATCACCTTCTCTTTTCTTTTTTTTTTCTTCAACATGATGTTACCAAACCAGCTTCGGATCCAGCTACCTACCAAGATATTGGACCTTCCTACAATCGTTGATCTCAGAACCAAAAGGCGCAAGGTTCAGACTCCAAAACCTTCGCCTTCTTAGTGAAGTTTATCGTTTCTGTTTTCCTCGCGTTAATAGTGACATCTCATACCACTCTTTCACCACTTGGAGAGCGACCCTCATGACATCAGCAATAGCGGACATGAACTGCTAATGACATGAAGGCCTTTCGCCTTAAGTCTCGAAGGAAAATTTGACATACCACAGAAAGGGAAATAACATGCTTCCCTATGAGCATATCATTGTCACCACTTTCGTGACCGGTCTGTATCCTGATTACCTTAGATTGTTATCCAGCCTATCTTATTACCACTGGGCTAATCCCCAACTTTGCAAGTCACTTTTAAGTTTTCTATCCTAAATTTTGTCAATGGCACCTTCGGCATCCATCAAGGTAGCCAGTGTTATGCTTCCCACATTCAGTTCCTTTCCTACCAAATTCACTCAGATTCCGCCGACCACCCGGTTGATATATATAGTTGTTTACATTTAAGGGTTACACCTTCAGTATGATGTACTTCGGATAGTCTATCAGAACCCTCTACATTGTTTTTAATACAAATAATATTCGATTAACGGCCTAAAGGATTTCGACTTGGTGTAATCTTTATTCCCTGCTTTCGGCAGAAAAATCTTAGTTTTTCTCCATTTTACCAGTGTACGCCCCCTCGCAAAACAAGCGGTAAATTTTTCTCGATGCCATGGTATAATAGCCTCTTTGAACCACTGTAGTAAGAGAGGTAGTATCCCATTCAGGCTTGAAGATATGAAGAGCGCGTAGGTCGATATAGTCCTCTTCCACATATCCACGGTATCCCATCACAAACCCGTGGCCATGTGATCACTCAGGGCCCAACATCTTTCCGAGACTTACCTTCCTGAAAAATATACTCTTTTTGGGATTCTGTTCGTGCTCTCTAGTGTTCTCACCAGGACAGGAAAAACCCTATCTCGAACAAATTCAACTTTGGAAACCGGTTCTGTAATGATCATTTTCTGTGGTCTTCTGACTTCTGAGATAGACTCCATGTTCGAGCAGTTTTCGTCGTAGTAGAGTTCTTTTAAAATCTCCTTTTTCGCTTGCTTTAATTAAATGCACTTTTCTTGCATAATTTGCAATCCTCATAAGCTTCCCTTTAATTCGATATAGGATATGTATCCACCTATCTCTTTCCGTTTTCAAGACAGCATTTCTATGAACAATGAAAAGAAAAAGTTTTCAGAACAATTGTTTGATGAGCGGGAAGAGGAGTAGAAGTTAATTTTAGACAAAAACGAATTCAGCATCCAAGTTGGTATAATATTATTTATTTTTAATTCCTAAAGCTAATATCATTGAAACTAGTAAGTCTGAACATGAAACTTCATAAGATGGATGCTGAAAGGGATGTCTCAGAAGAAGTAAGAAATGAAGGGAAGCATACGATTTGTACAACAAAATTATTCTCAAGAAGGCTAAGAGAGGAACGCACACTGAAACGAAATAGAGGTTATGGCTATGGGGCTAAGGCTATGGGAAATATGGTAAAAAAGAGGGGAAAAAATTTCTTGGAGACGACACACACAAAAATGCTAAGATAGAGTTTCTAAAGATATCTGACTCAGATTATTTCAAGCCTTTTTGTCATTGAGGTTAAAGTTGAGTGCATTCGAACAGGAGAATTACTGGATGTTTGTTGGAATGACGTGATATGGTGAGCTATATTATACTGTTTGCAAGAGCCTTTAAATATTAACGATTAAAATTCTGCACCTTGGTCTTATACAATGTTATTTGGTATGCCGTGAAGGCTTACAAAATATCTAAACAGTTTTATTATTGTAAGACTATTTCGATCAGGTAGAGTGTACGCTATTCCAAATTTGGAGAATTTATCTATAGTAAATATTTGTTTATGATTAATATTGTAAATGTCGATATCTAAGATGTCTCTTTTCGGTATTTCTGGGACTTCAAACTGAACTTTTAGAGGGTTCCTAATGTATTTTAGTGTTTGGCACTTTTTACAATTTCCAATTATTTGGAAAATTTTATTTTTCATGTTGGGGAAGTAATATTATCCCTTTGTGTGCATTATTGTCTCGTTTATTCATCAGTTTGCCTTGTTTGTCATTCTCTGTTATATCTAAGACTATTCCGGGAGACTATCTTAAAGGACTCAACGTCGCTATAAATGGCTGTTAATCTATTTGGGGCTACATACCATTTAAATATATCTACCATACGTTCTTCCGTGTAACCGGACATGCAAATAATGCGTCTTTTTTTTTGAAAAGCATCTCTACTGATATAGGAGAGGATCTGTTAGATTTTTCAAGAATAAGTTTTTTAAGGTATTGCCTAAGCTCAGAGGACAACTCTATAATGCACACATTACAGCTTAGGCGGAAGGAAATTAGGGAATGGGAGATTGGGAAATTTTAACCTGACAAATGTTGCAAATGAGCCACAATTTTTGGCATGAAATTTTTACTGTGCAACATCCCAGTGGCTTCACAAGTACAATTCTTGTCAGTAGAATTGCCTCAACCACTGGTACACAGATAAATCGCCGCACAGGTCAGGATTCGAACCCACGACAGCAGGGGAGAAAATTTGCAGACGTGCGCCTCAGCCCGATTGACCACCGGCGCGGGTTGCAAATTAAATTCTTTCAGTGGTCTCTCGGATATGGGTATGCCATCGTTTAAATCTTTTCTGCTGAGTGAATTGTAGTGGCAATTGTTGTTGGTGTTAGATTTTGTTTCTGGGATTCATTTATATTTACTTCAGCTTTGTCGACTTTTGGAGAATCTTTAAGTTTTATTCGACTCAAGGCATCAGCGGTTATACCTTCTTTACGTTTTCTATGGATTATTTAATAATCAAGTTCTTCAAGCTTTAACCTCCATCGGACAAGCTTGGAGTTAGAATCTTTTAAACTCATAAGCCAAAGCAAGGGTTTGTGTTCTGTGACTATTGTAAATCGATGTCCAAATAGATAGGGACGAAACTATTTAGTGGACAATACAATGACCAGTAATTCTTTTTCAATTGATGAATAATTAGTTTTTGAATCTATAAGGGTTCTATTAGCATAACATATATCGGCTTATCGGTGCCAATTGGATCTTGGGATAATATAGCGCCAATAGCATCGGTGGTTAACACCAATGGTTTCGCAAAATCTGAATATTGAAGTATAAAGTCATTTATAAGGAGGTCTTTGCACATTTGAAAAGTTTGGACATATATTTCATTGAGAGTTACTATGTTTCTCGCTTCTTGAGGTATTCGGTAAGGGGTTTTATAATTTTGCGAAGTCTTTTATAGATTTCCGATAATAAGCTAGAAGTTAAAGAAAGGCTTTAATTTCTTTCTGTGTGCGTGGAATGGGAAAATCTATAATAGCTTTGATTTTGTCCGGGTTAGGTTTAATGCCATCAGTTGGGACTATTTGGCCTAAAAAAAAAATTTCCTTATGAAGAAATTCCGATTTGTCAAGCTGTATATTTAGATTTGATTTGCGCAGTTTATCAAATTATTTTTTAAGGTTTTCAATGTGCTCCTGAAGAAAGTTTCAGAAGACGATGATGTCGTCTAAGTATATCAAACATATTTTGACTTGTAGATCTTTAAAAACATGTTATGGAGTTATGAATTCTCTTTGAAAGGTTTATGGGGCGTTTTTAAATCCGGATGGCATTCTAAGACATTCGCAGCGGCCACCCTCTACGATGAGTGCATTTTTCGGAATATCTTTAAGATTAACCTCGATTTAGTGTTGAAAAACACATACACTTCCCAAGGTTATCCAATATTTCAACAATGTTTGGTAAAGGGTATGGATCGCTCATAATTCTTTCATTTAGCTTGCAATGATCAATGACGAGGCGCCATTTCTGTTTGCCACTTGCGTCCTTCTTTTTAATACGCTTTTATTAGCTTCACTTGTAACTAACTATGTAAGAAAATCTTGTAAGTTAAATTTCACCCACTTCCTGGCTTCCGATTGAACTGAAATTTTGCATACACGTTTAGTTTGGATGCATGCATGGTTAGCTAAGTGACGTCATTCTAAATCCAATATGGCCGACTCCCAAAGATGGCGGACTGGTTATTTTTTATGCAGTGCCATGATATGGGTATCAAATGAAAGGGTTTGCTGAGAGAAATACGAAAAATGAAATGACGTCACACTAAATTTAATATGGCGGACGCTCCAAGATGACGGACAAAATTTTCTTATCTACCATCATGATATGGGTATCAAATGAAAGGGTTTGCTGAGAAGAATACAAAAAATAAAATAACGTCACACTAAATTCAATATGGCGGACTCCCAAAGATGGCGGACTGGTTACTTTTTATGCACTTTCATGATATGGGTATCAAACAAAAGAGTTTGCTGAGAAGAATACGAAAAATGAA
>QYTT01081042.1:0-14126 GCA_006980735.1 Dasypogon diadema | reverse complement strand
AAGTTACGACGTGTTTCTACCAGTTTATAATCTTTTAAGTGCATAGTGAATTTTTAGTAGTTTAGTATTTGGAGGTCTAGAAATAAAAAATAGACTATACTCGTACGGCCATAAGAGCAAAAGGTCGAACTAACGACATTACGCCACGGCTCCAGTCGAAAAATTCCAAACGGTCCGATCGTGTTCTTGGTTTTTACCTCAGGAGAAGTGCGATCACGCCGTATGGCATTCAAAGGGATAATATTTTGTGATTTAAAACAATAAGACTGACGTAATCGTTGTTGTATTGGCGGTTCCAGCTCCAGAGAGTTTGAAAAACTGATACATAGAACTGCACTTCTCAAAGAAGAATGGAATAATATTGAACTTGATCTTACTTTGAAGTTCCCGAATCATTCCACAAACGGTTGAAAGCCGTCTATAAACTAAAGAAGGACACAAAATTTTAAAAGCCAAATATACCTGTACGAGCCTTTTTTCTTTAACAAGTTAGGTACAGGTATTTTTTTTATTTATGCGGTTCTTGTACTTACACTAAAGTACTCAGGCCTTCGGTACTATTCTTTTGTGCTTGCCCAGCTCTGGCTGTAGCACAGTAGTAAGTACATAACTAATTAAAGCAGAGGAATAATTTTGCAGGATATAAGTTCATCAGATTTCTACAAAACCCCTATTATATAAAATAAACTTGGAAATTATTGAAAAATATTTATGTTATTTTATTGTTTATGTGAGCTTTTAAATTTTTAAAATATATTGTCATTTAAAAGTAATACTAGGATTTTCACTTGAATATAGCCATCGAACGAATAACTCTGACACTCACCGTGGATACTTTGACTTCATGACAAAGCAATGGGTGCCACATAATTTTATCTTTAGCCCTAAAGCTAAGAAAAGAAGCCAGAAAAAACATTTCATTTTGTCCTGTGACCTCCTGCAATTTCCCAACCGGAGGGTATTTAGCGATCTTGCAGCGCTGCATGTTTTGTTCATGTCCATCATAGGATCAGTACATTCTTCTTTCGGGGGTTTCTTGTATTTGGAAGGGAACTGTTGTATTACTTAAGGCTGCCTAAGCTATTTCACCTTTTAGGAGCTACTACATTTATCCATTACGTCATCAACCGTAAATCAGGATGAGCGGAACGCCATTCTTTTCTGTTTGAGATTTTTTCTGTGCCTGGTGATATGATCAGACGATGTCCTCCGATATAGCCAGAGAAAACTAACGGAGCTGTATGTAGGCTGAATGGCAAAGCCAATGTTGGGTGGCCATTAAAAATATCAATGTGAGACTTCCCCAATCAAGCATCCAACACACATTTTTATATCCTAAATTTTAAAATAAAGACCCGTAGTTTTGGAAAGTTGCAAAATTTAATAAAATATTCAATTAAAGGTTTTACGCAGGCAGCAAACTTACGGAATCATGAAAGGATTCACACAAACGATCGGCCATACGTGTGCATTGACTGTGGAAAAGCTTTCACACAGGTAATTTCTAGGGGTTCTGTATCAAATTCCTCCTGACTGCAATGGAAATTTTACAGATTACAAATTTGAACAACCACCGGAGATTGCACACAGGAGAAAGACCATTTGTTTGTATTGAGCCTGAATGTGGTCGATCTTTTGCACAAGTAACGTACGATATTGGTGTAACTGACAAAAATTGTAATTTATACTCTTCCTTCAGGTAACAAATTTGAACAATCACATGAAAACTCATCACAAAGTTCAGCAGTACTGCTGTAATCAGTGCCCTAAGAAATTCACACAAGTAACCTCTCTGAATCATCACCTACAAGCTCATGCTGGAGTCACCGGTTTCTTTTGTCCCCGCTGTCCAGAAAAGTCATTCAAACAACAATCTCAGTTACAAACTCACATGAAAACGCATGGATTAGCTTTCCCATATGAGTGCCAGAAATGTGACGAAAAATTCCTACAGCAAGCGCATTTGGATCAGCACAACAAAATGCATGACGAGTTCAAATTTAAGTGCGATATGTGTCCGAGTTCCTTCAATCAAGAGATCTTATTAAAGAAGCACATACAAAGGCATATCGAAGGGAGGTAAAGACATTCAATGCCTGGAAACGAGGTCCCATCTGGTGGACATCGTATCCAGTGCTTCTACTGGAGTTTTCAATAAAAATCGTTTTTTTCCTTTCATTTTATGCTAATGTTTCGACTCTGATGGTTCCTGATTGTCTCATCCCAACACTAAAAGGTATATAACATGTCCTGTTGCAAATTGTAATCAAGGATTCACCGTAAAACAACATTTATCGAAGCATCTTCTAACTCGCCATTCTCATAGTGAACTGCCACCACCGAAGCGTTCCAAAAAGACTCAACAACAACAGCAGCAGCAGCAGCAGCATCATCATCAGCAACCGCAGCACCACCCAATTCATATTATCGGGAATTCGATAACAATGCCAGAACCAGGCCAAACACGTAAGTGCTGCGACAAATATAATATTAAGGCTACATCAACAACGATACTTTTCTTCTGCAGGCGGAAGACCACCGAAAAAGAAAATAAATGTGATCAGCAACACTCCTATTGTGCTGCAGAATATTACAATCAAACAGGAGGATCCCATCGAAATAACATCCACGGGTTTGACAAATATTCAGCATAACGGTGGCATTCACACAGCCCCAATGAAAGTCAGTTGCATATAAATAGTTCGCAGGTTGTGATAATCCTTTGTCTATATTCCTCAGAGCCATGAACTGATTGAAGCTAATAGTCATGAAGCCGCCGATAATGAAGATACAAAGTGTCAAGACTGTGGTGTAGTATTTCCCAGTGAAACTGATTTAAGAGATCACATTTTCTTTAAGCATCCTGAAAGGAGATTTATGCAGGTATTTAAATTTAATTTGAACAAATTGGCTCGTTTCCGATGACTATGTTAGCGCACGGTTGAATTATGACTATGATGGGTAAAATATGTCTTTTTTTCCTTAGAAAAATCAACAATTATTTCAAACTAAGCAATCAAATAGCCACAAATTAAATGGCACTTCATTTTGGATACGATCTTGTCATTTATTTGCATTTTTAATAAAAGTAGTTTTCAGGATGATATTGAGTATATGAGTCCCTGGTTTACGTGGGACTTACTTGAAGATTGTGATTCTACTTCAAAAGGAGTGCCTTTGATACCAATTCTTTGCTCGCAATGCCAAATCTGAGGCACTCGGGCAAGTTATTTTTTCCTTTCAACAGAGATTGTAACACACGTTACCATACCAATAGTGAGGAGTAGCACAACATAAAAGTGAACGCAGCTACTATCAGCGGTTGATCACCATTGCACCCACATGTGGGTGACACCAATAGCTGAATACGTGGCTGAATAATGTGCTAAAATGTCGACAAATCTAATATATTTTGAAATTATTTATTACTAGATTGGAACATGGTTCGCAGGGAGTTTTTTTTGTTGTTTATCGGAATTATTTAGTAAAGTTAGTTGATACATACGTAAAAATTGTTATACCTTATTCAGCAAGGTATTCAGCCATACCAATAATGAGTACGAGGTAATTATTATTATTATATTTGTTTTCGATTTCGTCTGCACAAAAGCATCGATCAAATAATAACAGAATGACTTATGAGTTTCCTAACACAGGCAGTGAACGCTTCTTCTCCACTTTCTGCCCAGTGATGTCCCGCCGGATAGTGTCCATCTTCCTCACTTTGTGTTGCAAGCAATAAGCACATCACAGTCTATTGCTATTGTGGGTGAGTCATCATTTGGTAGAAAGTCGAGAAAAAGCGTTCACCGCCTGTGTTAGGAGCTGACAAGTCTTTCTGTTATTACTTGTTCAACGGCAAATGTTTTAAGTAAAATAAAATCGGACAACTTCAGCCCACATAGTCACAGAAAAGAGCACAAAATTGTTTAACAATAATAGAAAAGACTGCAGAGAAAAGATTTCTAAAAAAAGATCCTAAATTTCAGGCTGTTTTAGAGGAAAACAAATACCTTATGAGAATGCAAAGTCAACAAACGTTTATTTGCAATCTTTGTTGCAATGTTTTTAAAAGCCATTTGTCATTAGTGCGCCATACAGCTAAGTTTCATGGTCAACTATTGTAAGACATTAGAGTTCTTTACGTGTTATAAGAACATTAAGTGTAAACGTGAGGAGATCGGGCTGGTTCATTAAGTTAATGGGCATTTCGTTGATCTCCGAATGCTTTAGTTACATAAGTTAAAATACGCAGTACTCTCTCTCTCTCTCTCTCTGTTAAGGACAAACACTAAGAGCAGTTGTTAGTTTTAAAGGAAAATTCTTAATTATCGTTGTTTATGTTTAAACAAAAAATTCACCGCATAAGGAAAGTTTTATCGTTTCCACTTAAGCGTATGCGATAAGATTTTTTTATGAATTTTAGTGTAGACAGCAAGTATAAGTTTAAGTTGATGTGATAAATAAAACAGTTTTGATTATGTCTTCAATTATTTGCATTCCAATTTGTTTTTTTATCCCGTCTATTTCTTTTCGTTAACAAAGAAGAAGATTAAATTAAATGTTTCATTTTTATTCGGGGATTTTACTTAGTTTCTTGTTAACTTTCAAGTTTTATTTTAAAAACTAATAACTTTCCTTCCTACAACTGTTTCCTATCACAATGTGGATAAATCTGCTGCACATTTCATTTCATTGTTCTTTTAGATTTAGAAAATTTTAGCTTTAGGTTGCTCCATATCAATACCCAAGCAAAAGAGTTTAAGAAGAAAATTACTGTCGAACGACTAGAGGCTTTTATTTTAAAGAAGATGACACAAATTACACTAATTCTCGGGATTGGATGATTAGTACAGGATTTCTCAAGAAAAACTACGAACTCTACGGTAAGTGTCAGTATCGATTATCTCTACAGTTGTACTTTGTATTAAAAAGATTCCACAAAAAAATCTATCATCGATTCGAATTCCATCCAGTCACATTAGTACATGCTTCTATCTCGTTAAGGTTTAAAAAAACAAAATTTCCAGTTTGTATAGAACTAATTAATGCACAATACCTTCCGGAGTCCACCAAAGAGCCAGAATAATCTTTCGTGGATCTAAAGGGTGCTTTGGAGCCTGAGTGGGAAGCTCATCGATACCAAACATTGCCTAAGTAACGATACTTTCCAAAAACTGCTCATTTCAATTTGCAATAAGTGACAAAAAGACACTTCTAGGCGATGCAATTTCTGTTCTTCCATAAAACAGTCAGAAAGAAATTTGAAACTTTATTGGTTTAACAGCCGTTACTCTAATGTGGGAGGCGACTAACTAATGTTGGGCTAAATTATTAACAAAAGCAAACAATTCTCTTTATCTATTTTTATGTGGCTTCCTTACAAATTATAATTGTTCTATTTGTTTTGTGCGCTGAAGAACTTTCTTGCTCTTCAGAGTTTGGCATATCATCCGAAATGTCGGTATCAGAATTTGTTGAAGATTCCTTAACGAAAGTGTGTCCAAAATTGTTTTCCTCTTTCGAACTAGAACTGTTATCCGATTCCTTTTGTATGACGAATGTATGATTCGCCCTAATGGAATATGTTTGCAGATCCCGCTCTTTCGACACCTCTTCTAAGGGCTCTGGAACATTTGCTGCTGAAGGCACTTTTCCAATTCTTAGTATCCTATCTAATTTGTTGAGAATTTCACTAAAAGATGAGTTTTCTAATGATAATCCTTCCATGGTAGGATTGTTTCGTTTCATCGACACTTTTTGAATGATTTCTGGTTCATTGGGTCCGTATACAAAGAATCCACCGCCAAGCAGTTTACTTTGTGTGCTTATCGCTAAAAGGTTATTATTCGAATGGAAATTTACATCATTTATTCCGTCTTGATCTCGTTTCAAACGAATTTTACACACTAACTCCTCGGAAAATTGATTGAAACCCAGAACATTTAATTGTGATACCAGAAACAAATGGGCTCCGTTCTGAGAGATGGCAAATTTGTTTGGGCTAAGGCCAACAACTTGATTGAGGAGGACTTGTAGTTGCGTTCCAGAACGGGCATCCATTTTAACAAGTGACTCTTCCAGTAAAATGTAAATGTTCGACATATGTGGATGCAGGGTGAATTGTTTTATTGTCTTCTTTAAGTCGAATTTCCTAAAATAAAAAAAGAGTAAATATAAAGAGTATTTCCCGTGCTTTTTGCTTGTATACCTGCCTGCAGTCCAGCTCTCCGTCTCATACTTCCATTCTACAACACCTCCGCGAACATCTGCTGAGAACAGTGTTCCAAGAGTGCTACTGTATCCTACTCCGATGATATATGAATTATGCTCCTTTAATTCTTGATGAATTCGGGGATTTTTCTAAGAGTAAAATCTTTGTTATAGGATTCAGACTGTTGTGGATAATTACCGAGGAGACGTTCCATATGTAAAGCACTGTATCTCTTCCTCCTGTGGCTATTTGTGCAGCCCTCCCACTACAGCTTGAAGCAAGAACTGCACAGTACAAAAAGCATGTGTGCGGAAGGACAAACTACAATGAAAACGGTTTGCATAGCTAATCCCATTATACTACGGGCGAGAGCTCACCTGAATACTATAAAAATCTTCCTCTATTTGCCAGACAATACAGCTTTTATCTTGTGACGTTGAAATGAGAAGTTTCGAACTACTGTCCATCGTATCCCACCACTCCAAACTGTGAATCAAATCTGTGTGGCCTCTCAGATTTAGGCAGTAACTAAAATTTGTACTCTTCCTTACTACAACGGTCGGCAGTCTTGTAGCATTGTCTGTGTAGGCTACAAACTTTCCATCGGGGCTGAAGCTGCACACTGTACTACTTCCTTGCGTTTGTGTTTCAAACAAAACCTTTTCAGGTGGTTGAAAGAATTTCCTTCGAATTACTTTTCGCGCCTCTGTCCATGTCGATATAGGTAATTCGTTGTTCTGGTTGCTATTGTCTGGAGGCCAAGGTGTTTTTCGATCAATCTGAAAGGCGGTGAGGGGTCTGGATAGTGCGACTTCCTCCATTTTTGGAAGTATACCAAGTAATTGAACTTCTAAAGTGGCTGGGTATTTCTTGAATGCAGACAAGACCCACTGCTTGAAGACAGGATGATTTTTGGAAGCTTTTTTATACTTATAGAGCTGTAGGGTAGTTTTTGTTTCGTGTTGTCCAAGTCTCATGAAAGCCCAACAGATGTGGTACCAACCACCATAAACTAGAAATGGAAATATGTACTTTTATTGCTCTATTGTGTAAACAACTGTTTTAGTTTGAAATAGGACGAAGTACTTCGTCATCGTTAGTGCAACGTAGAGTTCTCGACTTAGCAGGAAGTGACCCCTACAACAGTGATGTTGAACAAATTAAAATCGGACTGAAATGACTGCCCTGCGGTACTCCGAAACTATGAAGAATACTCGTTGAAACAGCGCCACACAAAAGCTTTCCACAGAAATCATCAACTCTAACAGAAATGGTAAGATTTATCTTGTATTTACTTCCTAAGCACAAAAAGGGTCATCCATGACAGACCAAATCAGAAACCCTTGTCCACCAACCGAGGTTTTCCTCAAAATTGATACAACTGCAACATGTCTGTTGGAAAGGAGTTACTTCGGCTTACCTTTTCTGTGGCTCTTAAATTTTGCGGGTTCTCTCACAATATCAATGATTTCGAAAAACATCAGGAAGTTTGGATTTTGCAAGTACTCTAAGTCGTCGTTTATGATGATGAGTTCATTCCACAGAAAGAAGAACCTACAAGCATGGGACACAACCAGTCAGAGACCTTTTCACAAATTTACAGGTAACTAACTCATTAAACATTTTCCCCTCTGTACTAATAATAGGCAATATGAAATCCAGAGAATCTGGCTCTTGGTTGAATATAACATTTTTGTCCGCCCTGCTCTTCTTCACCAGTTTGCTTGTGCTCTGGTCGTACAGTGAAATCCGAACCCTCGGCATACGGATATGTTTCTTAAATTTTAGACTACTCGATTCAAGAAGTTTGACACCTTGAAAATGAAATCTTATAGCCAGAAATTTCTATGAGTCCCCGAATACATACCTAAAACATTTTGGCTTTTGGCAATTTTATGCCTGGACCTTTTTGGCTGCAATTTTTTTGTAATTTTCTCCACATTTTCGTCATTTTTAGATTTGGATGTTGTGCTTTTTGTTGCCTTAAAAACAATCTCAATTGATACTGGACGGTTTAAGAAAATAGATTTTCATACCCTGGAGAAATTAAAACTTTCTTCCTCCACTTGTCTAGCACTTTCAGAACCAGAAGAACTTTTGATACTCCCATCATCAGGAACCTTTACTCTTTCCCTACTTTCAATACTAAAACCGTTCACGGAATCGGATCCAGATACCGAGATTTGACTTTCATCACTGTACTCGTCAACAGTCTCAGTTCCACTTTTACTCATTTCCCTGACTACAGCCGCCTACAACTACGTCTCGACACACAAAACACAAAACACGTTGTGCTCCTTAATTTGCGATATGTGAAGGTTTTGTTATGTTGTGACCATAAATGTTCCATGGTAACGCAAGGAATCGATGATGTGAAAAGAGCTCGCAAATTACAGTGCTCCCGTTCGGGTGAAGATATTTCAGTTCATGCATTTGTTCGCTAAAATGATCTTCGTCAGTTTAGAGTCCCTTTTGGTTTGTTTCCTGCAAATGTTACTAGCCACACAGGCTCCGGTCGAAGGAAAATACGTTGAAGGACACATTAAGACACTTGAGGTAAGTCTCTACTTTTTGTTGTAAGTCAAAATTTAATTTTTATTTTGTGGATTTTATAGGACTGGGTATTTGTGACCAGATTTTGTTTCCTATCGGGGAAGGGTCGCTATGAATACCAGATTGAGTTCGAACGACGCTATGGGGAACCGCAGCTGTTGTTGTACTATGATGATAAGAGTCAGTGGCCAGCCGTGTATAAAAGTGGAAAGGTACGTTTTTTTGGAAATGTAGCAATTATCTATTCGCTTTTTCTATGTAGAGTTGCGCTCAAAAAGTATCAGTACTTAGTCCAGCTGATAATCAAATTGTAACACTTTCTGCACGGAGTCCATATAACATTCTTTCTGGATGTGCACTAAGGACTACAAAAGATGAAAGAGATACTACTGAGACCAGGTAATTTTTTCTAATTATGTATTCATTTACGGCGCACGAGTGCTAGCGTTATCGTGGTAAATAATGACCAAAGCTATTTCTCCCCCCTCACACAAATGAAATCACAATCAGATTTTTGTAGGCTTCTGTTTTTTGTTGCTGTGTGCCCACAATTTTGTTAATTCTGTATACCACTGCATCCCTGGTCTCAGATATTTACGAGAACCAAACCTGTAAAGCTAGGGATCATGTAATTTATCGGATTACGCGATTTTAAATTAAAGATTCCATCGCATAATTTAGTAAAAATAATCGGTCTTTATATCGCACTAATCTTTTTACTATTACAGGCTTCAACCCCCACCATCAGTACCAAAGGATACTCCCTCCGATTCCAATTTCACCGATTTCGACAAGTTCTTGATTACCACCACATATTCCCCCGTCACAGGTCTAATCAACGACAGCGTCATCACATTTAACGACACCGAACTGTTAGATATGAAACGACCAGCCTACGTTCCGGTAGGTTTCGACATCGGATTCGAGAATGAAATTGAGAATAGCACCAACTACATGGAGGATGCCGAGGAATTGTTCAACACCGAAGAAAACATAACTGTGATACTGTTTCACCTGCAAAATTTCAGCACGTTTTAATTCTTTTTAATTCAGGAAGCCACACGCGTAAAACGAGGATATTCACGTTATGAGAAACGTTCAACTTTAGTGGTGACATGCAGGAGTGCCGGAGGATTTCTAACCGCTCGAGAGAGATGGTGGTACATTGCAATCGCAAATTGTGGCAGTAAAACTGGAATCGATGTTCGATACAAATTCCGGATGACGAACGGTCCGCCTGGAGATTTCTGGCATGAGCACTTCTCAGCAGATGAGATATGTATGACTAGCCTGTTGTACCCCAAGGTTCTATGAATTACCTTCTTCTAATTTCCAGACATCCCGCCCATATTGTTGGTGGAAAGCCTCATCTATACTATGCTGCTCCTGGCCATTTTTATCTGCGCGATTGAGCTGAAGACTCGTCACTTATTCCACTGCACGTATCGCCTGTTTGCTTTCAGCGTTTTCCTGCAATACTTGGGTATCCTATTTTCCGGAGTAGCCTGGGCAAAATATGGCGTCACGGGACTTGGACCCAGCACTACACTGGGAACACTTTTTCAAGGAGCTTCTGAGATCGTTTACCTGGCCATGTTGCTCTTGCTAGCTAAAGGATTTACGATAACCCGAGCCAGGCTATCAACCTGTTCTACAGTGAAGCTGACCATGTTTATCAACAGTTACATCGTCGTATACATCGCGCTCTTTATATACCGAGAAGAGGCCTTTGATCCTGGGGAGGTTTTGAACTTATATGAGTCACCCGCAGGATTGGGAATAGCTGGATTAAGATGTGGTGCTTGGGGAGCTTTTCTAATTTCTACGGCTTCAACTGTTCGCAAGTTCCCAGAAAAAGCGATTTTTTATTTTCCTTTTGGAATCCTGGGTTCAGTTTGGATTTTAGGGGGCCCGGTTCTAACGTTCATTGGTATCGCTTTCTTTGATCCTTGGGTACGCGAAAGTGTGATGTGCGGAGTTTTTGCTATCCTTGCGATTGGAGGACACTTATCCTTTCTGTGGTTAACGTGGCCTTCACGTGCCAATCGAAGTTTCCCCTATCATGTGCGAACCAATCATGTCGGAGTTATGTCCTCGGACGATGATGGTGCCGACTATCCCAGACATTTGTACGAACCATCGGCTCCAGCGCACGAACATCAGAATGTAATCATCCCTTTGTCAAGAAGAACTGAGAATTTATTGAACGGTGTTTACAATCAGTATCTGAGAGAAAAAGAGTACTATAATTCTACCTCAACACCATGCAGTCATGTGAGTTTTCCTGCAGAATCTCAATACCTGTCGCAGATCAACCGAAATAATCAGCAAATTTCACATATGGATGATACCATACAATCCACTCCCAGTGAACAGCAACCGCATTCCCTTCAAACTCAACACCACCAACAACAACAAATATGCGAAGATGAAGTGGATCAAGTGGATTCCGGTCATCCGTCTGTTGATCTTCCAAGTAGTCCTAAGGCAAGTAGTAGTTTAGGTGGGTCTAGTGAGAGAACTGTAGAGGCTTCTAGACCTCTGAAAAGGAATCCCTTTCTGATTAATGGTGTTAAAAGTCCACCGAACAAAATTATTTTAGAACCAATTGATTCAACTGCTTACAGAAAAGATAGTAGAGAGGGTGAGACCCCTGCACACTTGTTTGCTGCACGTAAATAGATTGTAAGTACTTAGTTTTAAATACTATTGAATTGCTCAGAGGAAATAAAACTTCTTAGAAGTGGTTGGAAAGGTTTTCGTAATTTTTTGGACCTCTAATATTTTCTCCTCTTCTTTTTTTATTTTCAAATCAATTTTTTGTTTAGTGTATTTTGGAGAAACCTGCAATAACACTCACCAGAAATGAAAGAGTCTCTCTCTAATGCACCGGCTAACAAACTTCCGTAGAATCTTAACGTCAGGAGTAAAGGGTCATTTCTAATGTGTACTAAACCGGGACTACTTTATCAGCAGGCACCCTATTTAAGTATTCTACTTATCTTTTCTCCTTTTTAATTTATATGGTTTGATTTTTTTCAGTGAAGAGTAATGCAAGACAGGATAGTGCCAAATTATAAAAAAACCAGGGTTCCGATCCTACGTAAACGGATTTGACAGAATCAGTTTCAAAGTTTAGCACATGTTCAGATGATCTAGGTGCCAAGGAAGTTTTGATTCCTCGAGAATTGAGGGAGTCCAGGAATACTCTCGAGCAGTAGTGAGTAGGATGGTTTAGAATTTGGCAGCGAGGACCTTGTAACCCCTTTTGCGGACAAAATATCAAACGTATATGAAAACTGGACCACAGTGAGAGCCATTTACACTCATAACTCCACTGGTTGATGTGACTTGAATATTTTTGAACAATGGTTTTTCAAAACTATCCTGTCCCATATAAAAGACATGAAATGGGGTAAGAAGAAGATTTCCACTAGAGAAAACTGGCGTAAAACAAGCAGAATCAACAGTACGACCCCAAAGAGCAGATACCACTGCGGCTTGAAACACTTTGCAGTTCCTTGCTCTGAGCTCCTCAGACAATTCTCTCTCAATACTCCTGCTGGAGCATTGACTGCAATATCAAGTTTTTTTTAGCGACAGTATATTAGAATACCTTCAAGAAACCAAAGGTAGCGGTCTTAACACCGAAAAAAGAAAGCGACGGAAGAAGATGCCGCCTGGAGAGCGTACGGTTTCTGTTTCACAAAGCATACCTACTATGCCTGGATCTCCTTCAAGAAATCTTTTAGTTAATGCTTAGAAATTGCAGACAGGCTAGCTCGGGGAAGTGTCCTACTTCTGGAAGTTCTAAACCTCGAATTGGTGAATGGAAAAAGGCAAATGGTAAAGCCATGAAAAAAGGAAAACAACAATTTTGATTTTATGATTGTAATTAAGGAAATTGAAAAATAGCTAGAAATTTCCATTGGCAGCAGCTGCTCTGTTCTCTATACCTTGAGATGGCCCTTGCAGTGGCAACTATTAAGCCAGCCTCACATAAAATTTGATCACTATTTGTTGCAAAGGTTTTCTTGGAGTTTGTTGCAACCGCGGCACTAAATTATTTCCAAGTGGACGGCTGAAACTCCCCGATTAAGTGCATCATGAATAAGAGAATTCTGGGCTGTAATCCAACAAGATAATCACATTGCTCACACCATACTTTTCGAACTGAGCCAGGCTGAAAGCTTTCAGAGAGAAAAAGACAGGAGAACGTTCACTCGAGCGAATTATTTATTGCGAGATACAAGTTAAAAAGTGTGTGGACAGCATTGATATATTGTGCCTGGGTATTTTGAGGTATTTTTATATCGAACAGGCCGCACAGCAATTTCACGTAAAAGGACAGTGGACAGTCAAGGTCGGCTGAAGGGAATCCAATCCTGCTAAGGGTTTGTTCGAAGGTTGCAGGCCATTCTGCCATCAGGTTGTCTATATCCACCAAAGGCTCTATTTCAGCTGCTCGTTTATGCGTCTGACTCATGTGCAGCTGGTCTATTTCTGCCATCCACTTGTCCATGTCCTTCGCAGACTTTGCTACAGGGACCTGCTGCATAGAAGGCGGCCTAGCACTTGTCAGGACAGAATGAAGTTTCATGCTCAACAGACTTGGTTCACTTTGATTTCCACTGGGTTCGTCCAGAATCACTAAACCCAAACTTGTAATGAGCCCCTTGACCTCTTCTGATCGGCTGGAGTCAAACACTTCCGGACAAGAAACCTTCAGGAAGGCGTCAACATCCCCAACAGCAGGAACGAACTCAGGAATGAACGGTTGCAGATGGTACTCGATGTCTATTGTCTGCGGAGTATACTTTAAAATGTGCTGGAAGCAGTCTTTAATCTCCTGCGGAGCACTCAGGCTTTTCCATCTCGCTGAATTTATGAATCTCTCAGAGGTTTCCCGGTTTTCCTCGCTTTTACTTAAATCGGAGTCGCTTTCAAAGGAGTCGTTTGTCTTGGGCAAGGAGCTATCCTTCAGAAGTGAGTCCTGTTTGTTTTTCGTTGTCATCTGCAAATGAAAAGATCAGTTTCTGTGCAAGGGGGCGAATTTTTGAAACGGCGTTTTGTACTACTTTAATCCTGTGACCGGTGCCAGAACTCTCTGCCTGCGGTAAAACTCCCTGGGGACTACTAATTTCGGTGTTGATTTCAATTTCCTCGTCGTAATAATTCATAGCGGCTCAAGGTGCACCAGAAGGCCGAGGATAAATGCACAACAACAAAATCACCACCGTAAACTGTTTGACCAGTGGGGGTTGCTAGGCGACTCCAGTCCCAGGGAGAGTTGAACAAATTGCATGGTGGCAAAGGATGAAACAGAAGATGGCAGGTGGCATGCACATGTGAAGTGTGC
>QYTT01081040.1:0-18727 GCA_006980735.1 Dasypogon diadema | reverse complement strand
TGAATACGAAGCTTTGTCCTTTGCACTTGCACTTGAGTCACTTTCCACGCGTCACTTCATGTCGGCATCTACGCAATAATATTCAGTTGCAAACCATCAAAATTAAAAGTAAAACGATGATGGTTTAAAATAGTTCTTCTAACCAATTTTCCGCATAATGTCAAAACTTTTTTAGACTCGAGGAATAGTTAAAGTGTTAAAAGTTTTAAAGATAAACTAAAAAGTTTTATTGTGAGTTTGAAACGCCTCTTTTGTTTCAAGATAAGATGTATTTTATTAAAGATTTTCAAAACTTTGCTAAAGTTTGGAATCTAATCCTAAAAAGACTCAAATACCGTTAAACTTTTTTTTGGTTTCAGAAATAGTCTGAGATTTTTAACCGTGCATAGATATATCTAGGCCAATTGGCCTCATTGAAGATGCCATTAGTCGCGTCAATGATGACTTGGAAGCTATTCACATGTGGTCTATTGACAATAATTTGAAACTAAATCCGTCGAAATCCAAGTGTGTGATTATTTATCATACTAAAGTAGATGTGGATGAATTCCCATATGTCACCCTCAATAATACTATTATTCCTTATGTGAGCTTTGCAAAAAGTCTTGGGGTCGTATTCAACAGCACATTTACATGGGATGATCACATCAGATCTGCAATTAGCAAAGTTTATAGTGGTTTACGTTCTCTTTGGATTTCAAGTAAATTCATACCGATGCCAATGCGATTACTCTTGGTTCGATCTTTGCTAATTCCTGTCATAACATATGGCTGCGAAATTTTTGGTAAACCAGATTACAGTAATGGAAGAAGGCTTGAAATCGCCTTTAACTCTGTAATCAGTTATGTATACAACCTCCGCAGATACGACCATGTTTCACAATTTACTAATTCAATTTTGTGCTGCAGCATTTTTAAGTATTTTGATTTTCGTTCTGTCATGTTATTGGCCAAAATTATCAAGTATCATTGCCCAAGTTATATTTTCGAACTCCTAGACTTTGCTAGATCCAGTAGGACGTACAATATTATTTTGCCACGATGCAATTATTTAGTCACTAAACGCCTCTTCTTCTGCCATGTTATTAAAATTTGGAATAGTCTGCCATTTTCGATTAAGCTCTCGCTTCTGTCCAACACAATCACCTCAATTAAAAATAGTATCTTTAACTTTTTAATCTCTGTTACGTAATCTACTTACTTTGAACTTATTTCAAGTTATTGATTTCCTCAACTGTGTTGTTTATACACAATATTACTTTATCTGAAATTTTCAGGATTCGAAATGTTTTTCCTTTTTTTAAGTTTATCGTTTGATCCTTTTTTGTGCTACATAGTTTATTATTGTATTTCTTCTTGCACATAATGAAAAGACTTTATCTTACTTGTACAATGGTTACTTTTTTGAATAAATTAAAATTGAAATGATTACGAAATTAACCTTAACGCTTAAGAATTCAAAATGGCGGACCAAATGTGGCGGTCGTAGATGTTAACTCTTTCACAAGTTTCTCGATCATCATGAAAATAAGTCATGTTCATCGGCTCTTTACAAGGAATATTTGATTGACATTCGTAAAAAAACTTTACAGTGATCCACGCTCTATCTACGATTTCGTCAACATTAAGAAGAATGTTGACAGTAATCCTGTTTCTATAGTTTTCGAAGGATGTTTCTTTGAGAATGCTTTCCGATCCTCGGAATTTCATATTGATCTGGCCCTGATGGTGTGCCCCCTACAGTTATCAAATCATGTTCCAATACTTTTCTGCTTCCTCTGAGCATCCTTTTTCGTAAATCTCTTAGTAGTGGACGTAGTAACTACGGAAGCACTCTTTAATTATACCTCTACACAAGAAAGGTAACAGAAATGAAGTTTCAAATTACAGACCGATTGCTAAACTGTTGTGCATGCCTAAGTTGCTGGAATCAATAATTTACTCTCAGATATTTGCACAATGCAAAAGTATTCTTTCTACCAATCAACACGGCTTTGTGTCTGACAGGTCTACTACCAAAAACCTGCTTGAATTCAACTCTAAAACAATCACTGGTGTCGGTAACAATTTGCAGACCGACGGCATTACGGATTTCACCGAAGCTTTCGGTTATTATGTTAAAAATGTGAAAACTTAAATTCCCGGTTATATTTTTAAGGCGGATTCATTCCTACTTATCTGAGAGGTCTTACCAGGTGGTTTATAGTGGATTTCGCTCGAGGCTCTTAGAGGCTACATCTGATGTATCCCATGGAAGTCATAGTGACTTCCTTATTTGCATCACCTCCATTGATGGCATTATATACCCCTAGAGATACTTCAGTGTGTTAATCTATGCTGATGGTATGAAAATCTTTTCATTTATAAATTATGTTAGTGGCTCGGCTTCCCTTCAGATGGACTTAAACGTTTTTTCCAATTGGTGTGGTCAGAATGATTTAGAGCTTAAAATAAATAAATATGAGGTCATGTTGTTCTTCAGAAGCCATGTTCCTCTTGTGTCTGACTACACTTTCTCAGGTAATACCATTCCGCGCGTGCAACCTGTTAAAGATTTGGGCATCATTCTGTATTCGAAATTAGATTTTATTTCTCAAATTAAACAGACTGTTTTTAGAGGCAACTCCATGCTTGCTTTTATTAAGCGGTGGTCCAGGGAATTCTGTGACCTTCAAATTGCACTAACTTTATATAATTTATTTGTGAGGTCTCTGTTTAAGTATGCATCACAGGCCTAGAGCCCTTTCTAGCCTGTCCATATTGGCCGTGTAGAGTCCGTTTAGTGTAACTTTGTTAGATTTGCTCTCAGAGATCTTCATTGGAGTGATCTTCTGATTCTTCCGTCTTATGAGGAGCGCCTAAAGCTAGGTGTAGATTCTTCCTTTGCGATGAATTTTGTAATTACATTGTGTCCAATTTTTTCATTTTTTCTGTTGACTGACTTTCACTTGCTTTAACCACTGTCACTTTGGGCCTAATGTTCACATTAAAACCAAACTACGTATGTACGTTAATGAAGAAATTATTCATTCCAATGATTTTTTCTACACATTCACATTCTATTTATGTAGAAACTTTTTACCATACTATCAAAATTTTTATGAATATTAAAAATGCAGGATTAAAAACATTTATTTTCTCATTAAAAACTTCAATATTTTTACACCAAGGACGAAATCTCCTTCTTTTTATGTTACGCAGTACGTAATGTACTAAATATGAGTTTCGATTTACATGAGTTCGACATATACGGAACCAATTAAACGTAATTTCAATTTTATCTGTTTAGGAGGTCATTAAAAAACTTTCAAGAAAAAGTATCTATTAGCCAAGCGCTGAACACTATAGTTTCATGTGAAACAAATGTGTACTACCATAGACAAATCCGTTAGGACCTTCTGCATCATAAAATCTGTACATGATATTGGGCTGTTTACAAAACCCTTGATAGAACTCTAAGTTTTAGATGTACCGCTCTTAAATATATGTACTCAGCATTTAGTAAGCGCTCATGAGTTTTTACCTAAGCAATTTTCTTGTAAAAGCTTGTTAAGATCTTATCTCACCCATAAAAAGGGTCATTTTAAGCTCTCAGTTTTCTTACGAACCTAGTGTTTCGCAACTCTTCCTGTGAGATTATGCCATAACTGCTTTATGAAGTTTAAATTGGGGGATTGAATAGTTGTTTTAGAAACGTTAGGCAGTCGTAAGGTGTTCAAGCAAACAAATATTTGTATTATGTTATCTTCATATGGAGGAAAGGACTGCAAAACGCCTAATATGTCCGAGCTGCGTTTAATAATTTCTTTTTCTGTTATTCAGATATGCACCAAATTTTTTGTCAATAAAATTGACAGTACCTCTCACAATGACCCGGATGTTAGTTCGCTGGGTGCGTAAAGTTATTTTTTTGTAGTATATTTTAGAAGTATATTTAAAAAAATTGTTTTATGTCAGTAACGTGATATAATTGTTTTCTACTGATATTAAAAATTCCATAACAATAAATAGAAAGAAAATCAAAAATGCATAACAATAAATGCCCCAGAAGTCATATCACAAAATGAGTTGGACAGGACAGGACAGAAACTTATTTGCTACAGGTTATTAATATTTTGTTAAAAGTCTTCTCACTTTTTTTATTTTCTCGGTGTTGATTCTACCAACTTTATATAAAAGGTGGAATCTTCTTTTAATACTGATTTTAATTTCTTAATATTGTTTATTGGTCTCCGTGCAAGCTGTGTTTTTGAATGACCCAAAGATGTTTAATGACACTCAAGTTTAACTAGCTTTTAATAAATTTCTCAAAGGACATATAAAATATGAATAGTTATTTACCTATTTTAGATTTCACATGGGTTACAGATGTTTCAGAGGCAGATCTAGGGTTCATCTGTTGTTCCGTAGAGCACCAGTTCTTCCTTCCCTTGGTACCTTGGGCAAAATAACTTACATCTACCAGATGGGCCATTACAAGTACAATTACATGTATCTTCGTATTTATATTTACTGGTCGAGGCATTGTAAGCAAGCGTCTCTTAGTCTATAAGACCTTCATCAACGGACGTCGACTTACAGGTGGACAAGGTAGCTCACGGATTCTACGGAATCCCTCATCTGGAATAAATGAATAATATTAGTTATGAAGAAACTAAATACAACTAAACTAAACTAAAACAAAAAAACTAAACTAAATAGTTATAAACTTACCTGATACAATTCTATTTCTGGCAGAAGATTGCTTTTTTCACTACTAAACCTCTTCACCGTCACTGAACTTTGGATTTTTCACTACGAAATTTGATGATTACTGTTTTATGTTAGTAAAAGTGTCCCCAAATTCTATAAAAAGGCAAAATTAAAAAAGATGAGGCAGCAAATGTGAAAGTTCTTATTTTTGCCGAAAATTCAATCAGTTCCTCAGATTTTTGGGATTTGAAAAATTTAAAACATAAAATTTTATGAAATGACCTTTAAATCGGGTGGTTCACATTTTTCTTGAAAGTTGGCGAGATAGGGGTTGAAAGTGGTGATGGGGGCATTTTTTCAACAAAAGATCGGAGAATGGAACAGGCCCTCTTATATGATACGTGACAAATGGTACTGCTACGGTGTTTGCTACCAGGCTTATTTGCGAGTTCAAGTTTAATTGAAATAAAACCGGCCAAGTGCGAGTCGGATTCGCGCACGAAGGGTTCCGTACTATTATCTATAAAAACGGCAAAAAAGTCATGTCTGTTGTATGGGAGCCCCACTTAAATATTTATTTTATTCTATTTTTTAGTATTTGTTGTTATAGCGGCAACAGAGATACATCATCTGTGAAAATTTCAACTGTCTAACTATCACGGTTCATGAGATACAGCCTGGTGACAGACGGAAGGACGGACGGACAGCGGAGTCTTAGTAATAGGGTCCCGTTTTTTACCCTTTGGGTACGGAACCCTAAAAAAGGGGAAAAGTGAAGTATCGGAAATACTTATATTTGATTAGCAGTATCTCGAAACTTGGAGGAATTAATCTAAAATAAGAAGCAAGCTTCAAGAAATGGGAAATCGCGAGTGAGCTTTAAGGAGTTTGAAGAAGGGGAACAAAATCAGGATTCGACTTTGGATTGAACTTTGAATTAAAGGATTGCTAATTGAAGGCTAAGCAACATTAAATATTTTTACTCAATTTATTTATTCTATGATTCCTTTGAAAACAATTCGAAATATTCGTTCGGAAGAGGTAATCTCCTTTCCCCTTGTCCTTTTTGGGCTTTGGTGGCGGCCGTAGTGCTTTAGTCGAACCTACCCCACCTTCACCGGCCGGCTCTCGTATGCCCCTCGGAGGAGTGTCTGAGCTTGGACAACTGTCTGGGTCGACTGGAATTTTAGCGCAGATTATCGCCTTTCATTGCGGCAAGGTCTGTGGGGTATTCTAATGAGAAGTCTCGGTGATAATTTTATTCCTCTAAAAAGTCGCCTGGGCTCACCCAGGCTAGATCATGAAGCTCGCTTAAGTCTCAGCTCATGATGGTGACATATAATAATCCCATTAAAGGTATATGTATAAATATAATACCGTTTTGACCGAATAACTTCTCAACATGCTACAGTAGGACACAATAAGGATCGCTAGGTTTTAGAAGAAGAATATGTTAACGAAACAGAAAAATTGTTTTTTAATACACGGTCAGTTAAATTTTAACAATAAAATTCCGCTCTAAGAGCATCTTGAGTTACTTTGTGTAAAAGAATATTCCAAAATATAAGTTATCGTTTCAGTGTAAGATCTTTTAACAACCAACTCAGTTAGATATATTATAGGCTTGGAACCTTAGCATTGTCTTCGAAAATGCCCCAACTGGAGGAAATGTATCAAAACTCAGGAAAAATTGAAGATATTTTAACAATTTTACAAAATGCTACAAAATAAACGACTCTTGCGGTAACATTTGATGTCTCAGGACTTTTTATTTTCCACAGCAACTCAAAATTGTTCAGTCTCACAAAAAACTCACAATTAGCGAATTGAACTTGTTTAAAAAAACAATTCCGATATACAGGCCGTGCGGAATAGCATACTCAACACTTTTGCTCCATATAACATAAAACGTATCGTTTTGCAATGTAGAGATAAATACTAAAAAAATATCATTTCTACGTGTGTTTATTTTTTCCCATTTTTCCTGTTTTTCTTCTAAATTTTGAATTAATGCTCACACCGTATCTCGTATTTAGAATTTATCATCCACTTTACTCTTTTCTGCGGTTAGTATTTGTTGTTATTATGAAATTTAGTTATTTTAGTCTCACTGTTTTCTTTTAGTACGAAATCTTGTGCACACTGACCTGAAAAAATCTTATTAATGCATAGTGACTTGCAGTATCAATATCGTAGTGATCTTACGAATAACGGTTATAAACTTAGGTGTTTTTCAAAATTTTCAAAAATTTTGTGTGTTGACGCGTTTTCTGGAGATCATATAGAGTTAGTGGATAGGAATAAAGAAAGCTAATTGATAATCCTGTATCATTTCTAAAATAAGTATGTTCTGTGCTAACTTGCACTAGGACCAAGATTTGTATTTCAATTTGCTTAAAGATAAAACGTGACGATAAGATGGATTTGTGGAATTTTAAATCGTTCTACACCATCCTGGCTACAAACTACTGGCGTTGTTTTTAATTGATTCCCTCATTTAAATAAACAGAGGAGACAAAATTTAAATCAGAGCAGCAATTCTATATGTCACTATATATTAAAGATTAAGTGGAAAGAATTCATGCTGAAGAGCCTCTGCAAAACATCCTAGAGCACTTGTGCACGGATCCCAGGGGGTAGAAGTCTTATAGTGAAGGCAGGCTGAACGGGTACACTTTTGGATGTGTGAAATATTTATTTAGCATAATTAGCTGGATGTGACGCATGCGTCTTTCCCATGGGGGACCTTGCTAATATAGGTGCGAGTTTTTCCTCTAAATGAGTGGAAAGTTGGCACATCGTTTCCATCGCATTCTTTCTGCAGAGGCTCCATATCTCAGCGAGATATCTTGCAATCACTTTCACACGGAGGACCACTCACGGGGAGCATAAGTGCTTTCAGCTGTTTTTGTTTGGAGATGGTAATGACTAATGAGACGTGTAATTGGAACTTGTTTTTTACGTAATTTTGAATTAATTAAAAGTTAATGGGTTTGAATAAGAATCTGCTGAGTGGTGCCTGCTAACCTCGTTTCATTTTATGACTTGTTTGCGCTAAACTTTGCAGCTTTTCTCAAGTGAAATGTAATAGTGGCATTTCATAATTTATTTAAGGAAAGAATTTTTTAATTCAATTAAAAGATAATATTTAATGGAAATGTAGATTCTACATAGTAAGCATATTTATTCGCACGTTGGGTGTTGTTATGCAAAAAGCAATTAACCCATAGAACAACTGTTTTCAGAAACATAAGTAAGGTTAAATGTTTCTGAACTGCTCATCTAATAGAAAAAATGTTAGTTATACTTTTACATTTAAAAGATGAGTGACTTGTACAATTTTGTCTCATTATTTCAGTATTTAACAATTAAATCGATGAGATATTGTATTTAAAACACTAATAACTCGTTTTATTCTACTATTTCTTTTTGTCTTCTCTACTGAAAATATTGCTCCACAAAATAAAGATATCTAACCCTACTCTGGCTAAATGTGATTTGAAAGATATAGAGGAAGAATAGTCAAACCGAAGACTGTATTTCTATTGATTTCTATATTGTAATGCGATGTAGAAGAAGATTTATTTTATATACAAAAATTCTGATTTGGCTTGTATTTATTGCGATGTAGGTTTTATTGCTTTAATCTTTGAATAGCCACTCCATTGGTGTTCCAAAATATCACCGGCACTAAAAACTAGTGTAACACTGGCGCAAAAATAAGAGGTTATGACGGTTTGGGTGTATAACAAAAACTAAAATGTAAGGAACTTGCTAAAAAAATATCGACACACGCGTGCAGGCCACATCAACTATCAACTATGATTGAGCTCCGGTGATCTAATGTCCAGTCATCTTCAGGTAATCTTGTTCGGAAGCTACTATTGCGTAATCTACAAATACACACATTGCTGGCTTTTAACATCTTAGATTCATTTTTACTAACTATGCTGGCACCTTCATTAAACCATTTCAAACAATGCACAGACGTAGGAGATCGGGTCTTTCTTATTTAAAGTATATTGTAACGATCTACGCCACTGCTCAGTAAAATGAAAACTAAAAAACAACGGGTAAGAAAATATTGTGTGGCTCTCATCTGAACTACACCGGTCGTTAGCACTTAGCTCGCATGAAAAAAAGCAAGCGAAGAGTAGTAGTTTCCGAAAGAAAGTCGTGTGCGGTAGTATTTTGAGTCCTGATTTGCATTTGAAGTATAAAGTAGAAGACGTACAAATTTGTAACGTGAACCGAGCATTTTTATATGAATTATGTATTAAACTTTAGAATTAATATTAATACCTGTGTTCTTAATTAATGCAACCATCCCCACACCGACACACTCACAAGTTTACAAGTAGATTTAGCTATACTACTTTCGATACAACAACTGTTTTGCTAATGAAATGAAAATATTTTAGAGGTCAATATATACATAATTATTTGTTTAGATTTATTAGTTATCTATCAAGATGCTAAGAATAAAAAATAATCGAAGTAATCATCGATAAGGAAACATCGATGTCTGAAATCATTGGCAAACAAATATCGGCATTAAAAACATCGAATATCAAACCGCAACAATCGATGTTTTTAAAACATCGCTATTCGATAACCATCCCTACTCTTAACTCCGCTCTGCTGTTGTTCTCGTCAGTGGGCGAGTATGGGGAGCCCGTTTTTTTTTGCAATTTAATTGATTGATTGATGATTCGTTTTAAATTGACGTGCATTGCATATTAAAAATTCAAAGTGATTCAAGTAGCTCTGGCATTCTAAGAAAGTAGTTAGTTAGCAACACTGGGAAAAACTCGTCATTATAAACAAAATTACAGAGTTTTGTAAAAAATCACTCCTACTCAGATGACATCAGACATCATATACACTAGTTCTTTTGTGCTGCTACAGAGCAATGGAGATTTCGCATTAAACGAGACAAAGTTAGCATTTAGGAAAGTATTTATCGATTTATTTGAAATTACATTGTGAAAAGGGTTGACCCCTTAACGTGCGTTTTTTTTCGAAAATACTTATAAAAAGGATCAGTTTTCTTTATTGCCAATAATTAGGAGTAATATTTATGATATACCTGAACACCTAGAATTTAGTTTTAAGTTGGAAGATGCATAATATAGGTTTAGTTTGAGCCTAATTTCATTTCCACAAAAACTGCTTAAAAATCGTATTTATTTATTCAAACACACTTCTCCGAACCCGAGTGACACTCGGTCTTGCTCATTAATAAACATTTTCAAGAATTTACGAAAACAAATAGCAACTTGTTAGAATTACACTATTTAATACATAAATAAGTAAACAAGATAGGAGCTTACGCGTTTCGCCTGTCTAGGGCATCCTCAGAGCTACTAAAGTTTTCTCTTTCGCCCTCAATTTTTCCATTTCAGGGAATGTGTGAAAAAATAGATGGCGATATTAAAAAATATAGTCATCCTTGGCTTACTCAAGTTGGCGGCAAATTTTGATTTCAAAAATCTGTAATCATTATAAATGCAAAAGCTGCAAAAAATTTTTTATATCATTATCATCCACTTTTCATTCGAATTGCACATTTGTGGAATTTATTATTTCCATACGAATAAGGTAAACACAAAAGATCCCCTTTTTCGTTATGTTACTCTCTCCATATTTGTTTCATCTCAATGTCTCCCAGAATTTAATTTAATGCGCCGTAAGATTTTTCATAATTTTAAAAAACAATTTTCTTGAAATCGTTTGCTAATATGCCTTTTATTTTCCTAGCTCCATCGTCTAGCATAGCTGTAGAGAAAACGCCTTTGGATATCTCTAAATTTCAATGCCATTAGATTCAAAAGTCCTTTAACAATTTTTTGTCCAATTTTTTGGATGGACTACTGTTCAAAAAAATAAAAATAGTTCAAAGTATGCTCTTTTCAACCCCCTATTAGTAACATTCATGCTATGTTTGTATAAGTAGAAAAGAAACCCTGAAAATCAACTCTATTTTTGGTCGCCACCATGTTGTTCCCCCTTAAGCTTAAGGGAGAGTAATATCGAAAAATAAGAAAGAGTGTCTATATTTTAATAGGATAGTTCTGTTGAAGTCGGTATAGTCTTGAAGGTGTGCGTGAAGTTCAGAATTTATGTTTGTTGCTTTCTTAACTTAGATCCGGGAACTGAAATTGTAGAAGATTTTCATAAAATGAGAAGGTAATGAGAGGGAGGTGGGGCAACTATTATCAAGTGTTTTATTTATAAACATTGTACCAAATAAAAGGACCCATAACAGAGGAATAATTACTGAAATTACCAAATAAAGCAATTAAATTAGAAGGGAGCTTACTGCTAATAATAAAATTAATTCCTTAATTCCTAGGCATTTACGAGATTTCCAAACAGTCCTCATTGCTTCGTTGTAGGAACACGTCTCGCAAATGGGCAGGAAAGAATGTCCATTGCGGAATCCTCCTGTAAGCATCTTCCTGAAGTCTTCCTACCTACTGTTCATTGGAGTTGGAGCTATTCAGTTCACTTAGGTCGAAGCTACAGTCGGCGGAACTGCTCAACAAAAACTTGGGGAAGTCTCTGGGTGGAGAGGGTGGAATGACGTCATCTGTGGAAAAACAATAAACAAGAGTAATATAGACAGAGGAAATCTCAAGCATGAAAGCAATGAAAAACAACACGGAAAAATAAATTTCCTGCCGACTACGTTTATCGACGCGAAATGTAAAACAAATAGCGGCAAAGTTTGCATTTACAGCGATTTTATTGCCTCAGCTCGAGCAACATTGGGCGACTTTCTGTTCGATTATTTGCGACGCTTGCTCCTCCAGTAACTGCTGTCTGTTGCTGTCGCTATTAAAAGTAACGAAAATGTTTTGTGCTGAGCCCAAGGGGAACCACCTAATTCGGGTGGAAGGCACTGGGCGCCAGGATTCACCTCCTCCTCCTCCTCCATATGATCCTAATCAGTGATTGATATTTATGGCACTAGCAGGGACTCGAAGTAAGGAAGTCTGTTTTTAACGGTAGATTGGCGTGGCGCAAAATATCGAAGAATACACTTAACGCCACTGCAATTGAATGTTGATAAGACAATAAATAGGCGCTCGGCGGATATACACTAAAGTGCACTGTAAAGACACAGGGGGCCTAGGGGGTTCTTCTTTTGTTTCCGGTGTAATTTCAATGATTTGTAGAGCGATATTTTCGGAGTGTGGATTTGGTAGAAAGGCTTCCTCCTGTAATAAAAATAAGACTTCCCTATTTGATTCATTTCATCGCAGATCGAAGTAAAATAACTTTTCTGAATGCATCAGATACTTTTAGATTTATTCGTTTGGAATGTATATGAAATTGGCTATTTCAAATTATATTTATTTCTGCTTAAATCGAAGTTGTTTGTTGGGATCAGCTCAATACCAGATGCAGGATCATTAAGATAGAGGGCAACGTTGTCGTGCTAAGGCAAAGGCATCAACCAAATGTTATTACTTTGTCGATGACGAAAGGTTTTAACTCTTAAGTGGCATGTAGCGCTGATGGAGATAATGTTCTTTGTTTAACAACGTGATGTGTACATTGTACTTAAAGACATACAATATATATACAGTGGTGGAAAAAAATATTCGGCTTAATACATGAGAAGAAAAGAACGTTATAAAAGGAAGTAAAACAAAAGTAGCTAAATTCCGTTTATTTCTTCATACATAAATAGGTGATAACACAGTATTTCAAAATATACATGGAAGGTACTGCGACAATTAATAAGGAAAAAAAAACAAAATTCAGAGAATTAATTCGTGACAGAAGAAGGGCGGCTTTTAGCCGAGCCGGGATTGAGTCCACCACAAGTCTTTTTGTATATTCAGGTGTTGTTTTACCCTATTCTTCTACTAGTGCTGTTTTAAGTTCTCCTCCATGTTTCACAGTGTTCTTCAAATTTTTTTTGATCCAATTCTGTATTTGGTCTTCTCGTCTCGTCTGAAAATAGTATAATATTTTTTCCCAAAATTCGGATTTTTCGAAATCTTGTGGGAACTTTAGTCGCAATTTCACCAATGAAAGGTTTTTTTCTTGCAACTCGGCATTTATATTCTTAAATTTTAAATATGTTACGTACAGTTCTTGAAGAAATTTCTTTTCCAAGACTATGTTTTATCCTCTGGACAATTTCCGTTGACGTTATATCCGATAATAACTAAAGCTAAATACCTCAAAATTTTCCGCTTATCACGTTGACTTAAGCATTGCGGACGACCAATTCTTGGAGCACTTCTGAAATCCTCCGCTTCGTGGAAACGCTTGGACACACTGTGGACCTTACTTATGCTTCTATTTATTATCTCTGCAATTCTTTTAAACGATTTTCCACTTTTGCGCAAATTTATAATCTTCTTTCTTCATGAGTCGTTTCGATTCTTTTAGGACCCATAATTTCTTCCTTTCTGCTACATTTCAGAAAACAAAACATTTTCATTGAAAGAGTTTGATTACCCATATATATAGAGAGCAATCATCCACACATCCGCACCGTCTTCGTGGATTCAACAGCCAAAGGAAACATCGGTCATCAAAGCCAATTCGAGTTTGCAAATAGAAAAATTGTCCAAATATTTTATTGAGTAACTTTTCTACCAAAGTGTATCATAATCTGGAATTCCTTAGAGCAAAAATTCTACCGAAATGTACAAATTCAAGAATTGAGACAGAAAGTGCTGTGCCGTGTGCAGACAATTGGCTATATAAGTCGCATTAGACATCTCCTTCTCCGCATTCGGGTGACGACCGAATCATTTCCTGCTCTTTCGGGTCACGACCGAACCATTCTTCACACATTCGAGTAACGACCGAATCATTCCCTCCTCTTTCGGGTTACAATCGAACCGTCCCTCACGCATTCGGGTAACTCCCGAATCATTTCCTTCTCCGTATTCGGGTAACGACCCTTCTCTTTCGGGGTATCACCGAACGATTGCTCACTCATTTGGATAACTCCTGAATCACTTCCTTCTCCACATTCGGACAACGACCGAATCATTCCCTGCTCCTTGGGACGTGACCCAACCATTCCGCACGCATTCGAGTAACGACCGAATCATTTCATTCTCCGCATTCGGGCAACGACCGAATCATTACCTCCTCTTTCGGGTTACAACTGAGCCATTCCGCACGCATTCGAGTAACGACCGAATCATTTCCTTCTCCTCATTCGGGTAACAATCGAATCAACCACTGCTCATTTGGATCACGATCGAATAACCTTTTACCTCTCCGGGTATCGACTGGAGTCTCCCATCTGTATAATCGGGTATCGACCGACTTTGCCCATTGTTGATTGCATACACACCCACAAGTGAGTTTTTAACACATATTCCTAATTGTTTTTTTCTTTTTTTACCTTAAGGTTCTTGAATTTTCCTTAATTTTGAATTCACCACTTCCAGTGGTTGTGGTGTTTATTCTTTTCAAGACACTTAAATTATTATTGAACTATTGCCAATTGAATTGAATTGAATTGATCATGAGAATTGATTGAATTAAATATATTGTGCTTTATGGAACTTTGATTCTTTTAGTTACTGAATCCAACGTTCTTCCCTATTGGTTTTAATTGCAAATAAAATAATAATAATGATTTATATGTTATTTACATAATAAATATGATCCCCTATGCATTAAATAGTTTTTTCCAGCCATACTGCATGCTATTCAGCCAAAATTGAAGAGTCGAGTACTGAAAAATAGTATATGTGTTGTAAATGTAAATTATGTAGAATGGAGGAAAACTTTTCGTTAAAAACAGAGTCACAATACTTGATCTTTGAAAAATTTGTGGCCGAATTTGAAGCAGAGTGGCGTACATGGAAGTTATTTACCGACTTGTGCATTGGATGCCAGTGAACTTAATAATTTTTTACTGTATTTGGGTACTGTATAGGGTTGTTAGCGACCTTAGCTTTTGTTGCATATCCCCTGATGAGGTGCTGTATCTGGCGATGTTGTGGTAAAAAAAACAATGTTGTCACTAGTTATTCTTAACAGCTTAGTTTTTATTTTTAATGTTTTGCTTGTTTTTGCAGTTTCTTTAAATGTGAAAACATACCGTTATCTATCCCTTTGCTAATTGTCCTACCACTATACCTTCCAGCGACTACTAGCCAATAAGTTGTGAAACAGCATTAATAAAACCACTGATATTCGCTTCTCTTTCGATAGTGACTTTATGGTGATTCTGATATTACTTTACTACACTACAGCCTTTTATAAAGAGGATCTCGGTCTTTTGGCACATAAATTTCATACAAAGCATAACTATTCAATTTGGCTATTAAAATAATCAAGACTTTTATCAGACGGTTGTGAACAGGTGAAAAATTAAATCAGATGTCTGATCAACTTTTTCAATGGCGTATCGCAGTGCTAAATTCTTGATCCCCTCCTCTTTTCGCTATTTAGAAATAATCTCTCTGTCTACATAAAAGATGTGAATGTCTACCTATATTCGGATGACGTGCAGGTATACTCGTCTAGGCCAATCTTCTACCAGGCCACAGTCAATAACGATTTAGTTAATATTTTTTCTTGGGCGTCTAATAACCTACTCTTGCTGAACCCTTCTAAGTCCTCATATTTGGTTTTCTTGTAGTTGTTTTGATAGATCTGATTTACTGTGTAGTGTGTATGGTGAAGTTCTGCTTTATAAAACTATGGTAAATTATTTGGGAGTATTTTTTAATAGCAAAATTGAATGTTGTGATGAGGTGAATTATGCCTTGCAAAAGATATTCGGTGGCTTGAGATTAAAGTTAGTGAGAATTTTGCTGATGCCTCATCTTGCTCTTTGTAATACCGCCCCGCCCCGCCAACCCAAAATTTAATCCCTAGTATAATCGCAAATTTAATTTTGTTTTTAACGATTGTCTGAGGTTTATTTAAGATTTAAGTCGGCATCATCATGGGTCTGCCCGTAGTACTTCGATTTTAAGACTTTCATTAAATACTTATCCATACATGAGAGAATTGTTGTTTTAGAACAATCTTATGATATCAATGAAGAATTGAATTGCTTGTTGATTGTAAGTGAAGTCATGAAGTCCTACTAATACAACGCATGCAATTTCTTCTTGGGCAGCGTACCTACTTTGTTTATACCCTATATGATAGGTAGGGTATATTAGTTTTGATCCAACGTTTGTAACGCATAGAGCCAATAATCCTAGAGCAGAATGAATTATATACATATGCTCAGAATGTGAAAACAAATCAATTTAAGCATGTCCGTCTCGACTGTATACACAATAACTCAAGAACGAATTGAGCTAGAAGGCTGAAATTTGGTATATATTACTTTCAGAAAATGGGGCTGCTCTAAATTCGAAAATAGGCCGCCATATTGAATTTTTGGATTATTGGGCATAATTCAAATAGGGAACAACGTATAGCTTTCAAATTTAGTAAGGAAAGGTTTTATGAGACGCTTAACCAATAAAATGAAAATAGTTTATATTCCCCCACCCCTTGGTCGGGCCACCATATTGGATTATTGGACATAATTCGAAGGGGAAGCAACCTATCACTTTGAAATTTTGCATAGATGTATTTTATGGGACTCCAAGCCGTGAAAACGAAAATAGAATACATCCTCCACTCCTTGGCTTAGCCGGCATATTGAATTTTTGGATTATTGTACATAATTCGAATGTGAAGCAACCTATCACTTTAAAACCTTGTGCAGATGAGTTTTATGAGATTCCAAGTCAGTGAAATAAAAATACGCCATGTCCCCTACTCCTTGGTCGGGCCGCCATATTGAATTTCCAGATTATTGGACAAAATTCAAAAAGGAAACAACCTATCACTTTAAAATTTTGTACAGAAGAGTTTTATGAGATGAATTATATTTATATCATGTAGGGTATCGAGTGATCAGCCTAAGGATAAGCCTAAGGGAATTCTCTTACAGTCGAGGTCAGGGTACGTCAAGGATACGTAAATTTAAGAGATTATTAAAATTGCATTTTCTTACTTATGTTCAACAATATGGGCGCAGTCTACTGTAATTTTCTTTCATAAGATTTAATTTAGCTATAATTATTTATTTATATCACTCATTTCATTGAACTCGGTATTCTATTACACTCTATTAAGGGAGTTTTATTCTTTTAACTTTTCTTTTTTTCCTCAGTGTATATTGTAATTAAAAAGTAAGTAAATCTTGTGTTTACAAATCGAAATAAATTGAAGTACTTAGATCTAAGCTAAATATGCAAAATGTGCAAAATTATGGTCGATTTCGCACTTGCTGTGGTAGAAGTGATATAATTTTTAAAAATGTAAAAATGTTTTCTCTGCAATAAATGGAATTACTATGCAAGTGCATGTAACACAAAGTAAAAAAAACAAACGACGATTAAAGCAGTTCAAGAAGAAGAATTGTGTTTTTTTCCGGGAAACTTCATTTGCCAATTGCGACAAGATAAACATTGGTAGGCGGACATGGAGGTAAACGGCGAAATAATCAATTTTACGCTGGATACGGGTGCACCGTGTGTTATTTCGTTTGAATCGTTCTGACAGCAATTTTCTCGTACGCGACTAATACATGCAAACGAATTTTTACGGGTTCATCAGGAGCAAAACCCTCGGGATATATACTTAACAAGCCTTCAAGCAGAAGTTCTCTATGTGAAGGTATAGGCCCTCGAATTCAGTCAAATTACATTGATTCTTATGGACCACACGATAAAACTTTTTGTTCATCACCTGATGGTGCCTAAACTATCCATTCTACGGAAAAATTGCAGATATGTTCAAGGCCGCATTAAAATGTGAAAATAAAGAAACGAACACTAATATTTATGTGATTAGAAATTTAATATCGCCCTTATTAGGCTTCAGACTTTACATTTAACTAAACAATAGCGAGGTGTGTAGAGTGGACGAGATTAGATGATAATGTAATGAGCTGGGAGGGGGGTTTAGGGGGGTGTCCGAACAAATTTTATAGTTCCGCGTTTCCTAGGTCAAGTCGTTTCTACGCCTCCGTTGCGTGGGAATGCTTAATTGCTTCGCTTCGACCACTTCGTAACTTTCGATTTTCTTATTTTTTTACTCGGATGAATAACGTCACATATTGGCAAAACCCCCCGGGGCCAACCTTAACAGACGGTGGATTTCTCGGCTTAACCGATTTACCACCTGAGGCACATCTCTCCTTTGTTTTATTCATTGTTTCTAGTTGGTTTGATGTTTCAGCGATAACATATTCGCTATTGGAGATCCTACTGGAAGCTCACCAGTACCTCTGTTACTGGCTTGCTACCTCCGACATAGCTTATTGCATCACTAAGATACACAAGTTCCTCTGCCACGACAAAACGTAGATAGGTCGGAGGAGAAGGATAAAAGATATATTATTTCTTTAAAAATGACATATTTTCTAGAAATTTTGAAACTTCTTCATTCCAAAATGCCAAATACTGTTCAAATCGAATTAGAAGACACAAATTTAGAGACGGTGGGTAATAAATCAATCTTTTTGCGCTTTTAAAAAAGTTCTATCTTCCTCAGTATACAGGCTAAAATAGTTAATTTTCAGCAACAGCTCATGGAAAAGCAATAAATAAAAAAATTCAAGCCAAAACGGTGAGGTCCCTTGATCGACACGTCATAGAGTGACCCAGAGGATACTAATCTGGTGAAAATCACAAGTGTGGGGAAATTTAGATGCAAAAAATCACTGCATGCAAGGAAAATTAAGATTGATTAGATATTTCAAATTGAAACGTTTTTAGTAGGAATCTCGCTTTGATTCTAATAATAATGAAAGTATGCATGCGACCACAACCATGAGATCATGGAAAATGAAGTTGTAATTCCTGTAATGCCGTTTAAATTTCACAAATGAAGCAGTTTATCAAGGTCAGAATTTATTCTAACTACAATACCTTCCCATAATACAACTATCCAGCAGTAGGATTATTTGGTCAACGAACAGAATTTATCTAGCGGAATAACCAAAAATTCCAGTGTACTTACCTATATATATATA
>QYTT01081039.1:0-16661 GCA_006980735.1 Dasypogon diadema | reverse complement strand
TTATATTTTTAAATATTTGTATTAAACTAACACTGTTCTTCTTTGCGAAAATGTTCATTTCTCCATGTTTCGGATTTCACCATGAATAAATGAAGTAAAAATATGCGTTTTCAGTTGAATAATTATAAGGAGACAGACAGATAAACAAATATTGACGACAAATTTTTCCTTTGTTTCAAAGTTATCGTCTCTTATGCAGTTTTGGTGCCTAAATTTAACCAGTGCATACTTCGGAGTGCTCATCCCACGCGGCAACCTGAAAGAAATTTAGTATAAATATCTAAGAATAAGAAAAGAGCTCGGGTTTGTGGAATTTTTGTAAAAATTAAAACAGCGAAGTTGACTCTGAGAGGGATGTAGCTCCTTCAAAACATTATCCCTAACCTAATCAATACGTATTTGATGGGATACGTGTAGGTGTTTAATTTGGTTAATAATCTGCTCTCACAAATTATTTTATAGCCCCAAGAAAAAGGCCAATCAAAGAACAAAAGTTTTGTAACAATTTTTAAAGGAAGAATATGCGTATTACTAACTTACTAACCACAAGTTAGTATTGTGCTATTTTTGAGAGTACTTCTACTCTGCTTCACATTATGGGCGCAAAAAAATTAGCAGACACTAAATATGTATTTGTTTGTCACAATCTAAACCAACGAAACTTTTTCACTAGGGTTCTTGAACCTGATGATTACGGAAGGTATTCTTGCCCTGGTTGTATTTTCGTCGGAGCTACCTTGAACAATATCACTACTAATACTACTACTATTACCAAATCTACCAACTGTTGTATTAAATGTCGTGAATCCGGATTACCCCGAGCACCAAGCAGCCTTTTAATGATACGTCTTCAAATTTTCCATACTATGCAACAGAACCAAGGTTGTTAAGAGCAGACTCGAAAGTAAAAATCGACTTGTCCGGTCGACTGAAATTGTGAGCGGGCTCAAATATTGATTGATTACTGAGTTGATTATTGAGTTTCTTGCAACCCTGAACAGAACATTGTTAGATTTTGAATTTCTTTCAATCAAGTTCAAGAGTATCAATGAGTTTAAAAAGTATTGTGAAATTCTTTAGTCAAATTGTTGATTTGCTATGTTAGTTTGGATTCTAACAAGCTCAGTCCAGCATCAAGGAGTTATTTGACCGAATCCATACAAGTTTTCATATCAGCTGATGTGATCGGTGAGTCTGATCCTGACGATCGAGTTTCACGTACAATCTAACGTACGCATCTTGATTGTCCGAATTAAATTTATCATCTTGCTATCATTTTCTTTTTCTCGCAAGCACGTACTAAAATTATCAAAATTTACCAACCAATCTCTTACAACACAGAAGAGAAACTAATCAACACGAAATCTTGAAAAGACAAACATATTAGAATAATGGAAAAAGTTGACCACGCCTCTCAACGCGACTAAGGGATTACTCTCCGGATCTGATGGAATACATTATGGCATGCTCAGAAATCTGCTAACCTCCGGGAAAAATAAATTCCTTCTAAAATTCTACAATAAAATATTCCTAATGGAGAATTCCCACAATACTGGCGAAAATCCTTACTATTCCCCATCTTCAAGCCCAATAAAGACCCGAACCGATTACGAATTAGAGATTGATATCTTTAATGAATTACATTTGCAAAATCTTAAAAAAATCCAAACTAACTAATTTCACGTAATCCTCAATTCCCCCACTTACCTGACACTCCCGACTGCAGTACCATTGATTTCCACAGCCAGCGCAAACAAACTGTGCTTCCTGTTTCTTGCAGCCTTGGCAAGCTGGAACTTCGTTTTCATGGAACTCTTGACCAATAGCATGTGGAGCGATCCGATGGTGTTCGTCTATACCAGCTGAGTCACCGCCCTCATCGATCACAAGCCTGTCAACGCTGTCATCAGCTTCGGCATCCTTCTCAAGAAGAGAAAACAAAATATCAGTTAGATGAAAATCTATCTACAGCCAACACACACAAGAAAGAAAGAAATAGAAACGATATTGGAAAAAAAACTTGTCCAAACTCACCAAGTTCAATAAGTTTTCACCCTTTACTCGATCTCTGATCGCGTCTTTAAGGTGTTGTTGCTGTTGCTGTAGTTGTTGTTGCAGGAGCGTCTGTTGAAGGGGTTGCGAGGAGATTACTGGTGTAATGGTGATTTCACTGTTATGGCCAACAACTTTGGAGAGATTTAGACCGCTGCCCGCCACTGCGGACTGTACAGCTTGAAGATTTGCCTGATAGGAATTTGAAGTTGTTTGGGTATTGTGACCTGAACTTATTCGTTCGGGGGCTGTTAGCAGTCTCGCAAGAGTTGGCGAGAAGGTGCTACTGAAATTTTGAGAGGTGGTACTTTGACTTGTACTCGTAGGCGCAATTGATGGAGCGGAACTGACATTTGGTCGCGTGTACTGTACAGAAAGAGAGTGAGGTCAAAATTCAAACACATCTAGGTAAATACCTTTGTCAAAATGCCGTGGAGCAGCGAACCCGTTTGGTCCACATTTGATTGGGATGTTGAGACTGGATGCAATGTGACTTCGGGATACGGTGGGGGAGCAGACTGCGAACCACTGCCTGCAGTCGTTGTGGTATTTCCCAGCAATTTTCCACCAACTGCTGTACCAAGTCGATCGGTTTGACCGCTCATTTTGGCAAATTGGACAAGCACATCTTTGAAGGAAACGTGCCCTAAATTCGTGCTGTTCGTGTTGGTCCCAATTAAATTTGTCATGCTGTGTGAAGAGTCGTTGCTTGATGGCCGAGAATTCTGAAAATGCCGCAAATTAAATCCAAGACAATCTTAAGTAGTTTTCACAGGTACACTTACTCCATCAAATTTGGTTAGCAGCGCTCCCAAATCGGTACTTGAAAGCTTCCCGTCATTTTTTAGGACATTACTTAGAATGGAATTGGAATCCGTGGCTGACGGATTACTCTTCACTCGCCTACCTCTTCTGGGAACCACTTCTGGGTGCCTCTGCCTGTAATCCGCGATGATGCTCTTCACATCTTTGAATACTCCTTGCCTTCCAACCATCAGTGTTTGGCCGCCGTTAGTGTTGTTTAGCTGATTCAGTGAAGAATTGTGGTGACCATTTAGCATTTCACCAAGTTGTTGTTGCACCGTAGCAGCTGCTGTCAGGTAGCTATTGAGAATTGGCTGTTGACTACTTAGTGATCCATTGGCAGTGAGTCCAAGCTGTCCGGTTCCTGAGGATAAAGATAGAGGGATATGACCCATCTGACCAGTGGCAGATGTTGGAGCTGCTGCTGTTGTTGCTGATGTTGTTGTCGATGATATCGTAGGAATTGAGACCTGTGGCGAACCACCAAATCCTGCTACTGCAGCAGATGATGAGGAAGATGGTTTTGGCAAAATATTTCTAGAAACAAGAAGGCTGTTTAAAAAAGAGAGGCGACCGGTTAATTTACATTAATGGCGGTGTTAGGAAATAATAAAAATAAAAACAAACTGAAAAGAAAAAATATACACATCAAAACAAATGAATGCGAACTTATTAGTTTTATTAATAAATAAGGAGAAATGGAATGCCATTAGCAGATAACTGTTATGCACACTGTACAGCTGCTTTAGAGCACCAAATATATACAAAAGTTGATGAACAAGCCACCCTTATTCCACCCACTAACTGACTACGCCACTTATTAACAAATTTTCTTAAAATATGTGCTTAGTATTTTAATATTTTTTGTAGTATGCTGTTATGTACAAATCAGAATATTCCATAAATAATTTCAAAGCAATCAAAAAACAAAGTAATTTTTTGCGATATTGTCTCAGTTCAAGGGGACTGCTTCTTCCGCGGCTGAAGTAAAAAGATTCTTAGAAAAAAGCGAATTGCGAATTAGTCTTTTAAGTTCAAAATGATCTTACTGATGGCATAGAACCATAAAATTTCTTAACAACATGCTATCAGTTTCTTTCATTTAGCCCTAACAGAAAATCTGGCAGATGCCTATTGCCTTTTGACGTGAAGGAGGCGATGGCATGCTATTACGAACAGATTAAAAGAGTTAGGACTTCTAGGCAGGCGCCCCCGCTAAAAATCTCTACTCACTGCAGAAATGAAGAAAGCTCGCTTAGCCAATAAAACGGGGTGGCTATCTAGAGTCCCCGGGTTGGGAAATTCGGAGCCTGCTGAGACAAAAAAAAGAAAGCTCGCTTATCATTAACAAAGAAAGAATTTAGTGGACCTAAGAAGATTGGTGCAGTCATATTCACTGATGAATCGAAATTTAATCTGGGGCGGATTCAGTAGTTCGAAAACTATGATCGAACGAGCGGGTTACTATATAAATTTCATAACAATTCGACACAGCACAGCTTAGACGGAGGGAAATTAGGGAAGAGTAGATCGGGAAATTTTAACCTGACAAATGTTGCAAGGAAGACACAATTTTTGTCATGAAATTTTTATTTACAATGCAACATCATCCCATTGGCTTGGCAAGTACAATATTCTCGTCAGTAGAATTGCCTCAACCACTGGTATGCAGATAGATCACCGCGCTCTTTGCAGGAATCCAACCCAAGTCAACAGAGGAGAAAATCTGTAGACGTACGCCTCAACCTGTTGGGAGAAGAGACGGTAAAAAATATAATGAAGCTTGCATGGTGGGTACAGTGAAGTGAGTGAAGTTTATTCCTTTTGTCATGATTTGGGGAGCTGTTACTGAGAAAGGATCTGGCAAAATTCTGTTCATAGAAGAATCAGCAAATGGTAAAAAATATAAAGCAACTATTGATGAAAGAGTGGTCCCTACATTTGAAGAATTAGGTGGCCATTACAAAAGCAAACTTTTTCAAGATGATTTCGCACCATGTGATTAGGCGAAAGACATAAGTAATCTGCCTTTCTACTTGCTAATAGAAACATGTACATAATTTTAATTTCTCAATTTTTATTCAGATTACAAAGCACATAGGCAAAATAGGATAAATTTTTCTTCCTTGAATCGGAAACAACCTAGACGGGAAGTCGAGTGAAGATTTTGGTGTACATTCTCTTGAAGAACTGCGGCCAAAAGATGGAAGTCCGTTCCACATTTATATAGTTCTGTTCAAAAAAGACCCTCTAAATTGCACTAGGTAGGTATCACGGGTAGGTATTGATCTAGAACGAGGATGGTTAAACAAGAAACGTTGCTTCTGTGTTCCAGAGAGAGATTTTAGAAGTAATCGCCTTCAACCTTACAACCGCAAATATATTATCCAGATTGTTGGGTGCCTGCTTGAACCCCTCATAAGGTGTTCAGGTTAGTAGGGTTTAAAATGCTCACCCCAGTGCAGTGCTCTTAGCTGCAGGTGCTTTTTCCTGTGAAATAGGAATAGGATGAACCTGAATGCCGAATTCCGCATGCTTCTGAAACACTAAATGTTGCTCAAAGAAAGAAATTCTTTCTATAATTTTCGGAGTACAGAAATATTATTAATTTTTATACAGAAGAAAGTTTGAGTTAATCATATAATGAGCTCCTGGTGGGCATGCATATTGCACGCAAACATCAGTTATCAGTTGCAAGTGATGACAGCTCAAAGACTACAGAGGTGGATTACACTATGGTTCAGATCATAAGTTTGATGAATCGGATATATCAGTCTAGAAACAATTTTTGCCCAATACCAAATGAAATCACTTGGCTAAATTAACACGAAAAGGCATTGTATTACAATTCAAATCATGTTACCAAACTTAATGAAGGACTACAAAATTTTTTTTCGTAGATTAGCAACATAAAGGGGTATTGCTGTCGTAAACTGAATACACTGGAGTAATAATACCGCTACCACTTCACTACAGGATTCTCAATAGGCCGCCGCATGAAGGATATTGGGGTTCAGTCAGAATGAAACAATTAGCTAGGAGGTACTGCTGGTGACTTGGTGTTGATTAAGAAATTGCGACGCTCGTATCAAAGTGCCAAGTTTGTTAGATAAAGAGTGTGAGTCCTAAAAAAAGAATTCGAGACTTAAGCCCGACCAACAGAGGCGTGGGAGACAATACATGTAGGTTTTACCGTCCCTTTTATGGAATCAGTATACTTTGTTTCTGTCGATTCTTTCTCAAGGTTTCTTTATGTTGTGCAAATGGGTTCACAAACAACAGAAGCTATCATAAAAGCTCTTAACAGCACATTTTTAATCGCGATTGGAAAAAATTTAGAATAGTAGTTGCTGTCTTAAGAGTGAATGGAGTGCCAAAAGATATTATTACTGACAACTGGAAAAATTTCAGTCGTTTTGTTCGAATCTTAAAAGTAGAATCACTTCCTGTAACCTAAAAATATTCTTCATTGCAATAATAAAACTAAGTTCAGAACTCAGAGTATAGTAAAAACAAAAGAAGAAAATTTCAATTAAATTTAGAACTTTACAGAAAAGAATGTAATAATTATAATGAAAAAAAGAAAAAATTCAAAAGTAAATGAGGAAAAGTGAACTGGGTCGCCAATTTATTGAATTTAGTTGCAATCGAAAGTACATGAAAATCTAAAGAAACCAAAAAAGAATGCTAAAAGTTAATCAGTTACTCACCGATGCAGTCTCTGTGTATTAGCCTTCTCCCTGGCTAGATCCGAACTCTTCATATTGGCACGATTTTGCAAAATACTTTGAGCAGTACTGCCCGAGGTATTATTAGAGGTCATTCCCGAAACACCACCACCACCACCGCTGCCAGGGATTGCATTAGCTGCATTGCTTAAATTATTTAAAATCGAGGAATTAAAAGTGGCAGTCACTGCAGAAACATTTGGCGTTGATGCAATTAGCTTCGTGGGCTTTCCAGAGGCATTTTGTAAAACAGAATCGTTAATGGAATCATCACCAGAACCCAGATTGGCTTCTCCAACTTTCGTCGACATGATTTCCATCATTTGTTTCTTCCGTGATAATCGAAAGCATATTTCCTCTTTGACTTTCTTCAGATGCAGCATATTGTTCCATTCGATCTCTTTGGTTTTGATCATATCGTTCAATGTTTGGATCTCGATAATCAGTTGATTTATGTGCTTCTGGATTTCATCGACGGAATTGTTCGATGTCTTTTCAATGTACTCCGAGAGGATTCTATCGTGTGTGGGGAAGTTAGACTCGAGTTCCGCTCGGAGTTTTTTTGTCGGATGGATATCGTCTTGCTTTACTGAGTCATCTAGTGATGCTGAACGTGATCGTTTAGTTGATGATGATTTCTTGAGATCAGTTACTTGTGAATTCTGAAAAAAATTGAGTGGAAAATTTAAATGATATGAATAATATTGCAAAAGTCATGAGGAACCAATGAAAATTTAGCCTATAATCCAAAGAAATATTACGCGTGTGTAATACATTAAGCTATTTAAAATGAGAACTTTCAGAATTGACTGGATTTCAAAATTAGAAAATAGTTTTTCGATTGTTGAGTTCGTCCAACAAAGAAGGGGTATTTTTCCTAACGATGGAAGCCTGTTTGAGTTAGTATGTAAGCATAAGCATAACTCAGATCGTCTATCATATAAGAGGAAACCAGTGACTTTAGCTCTTTAGCGTTGGTGTAGGAAATATTGTTACAATCTTTTATTCTTATAGATTTAAATTTGAAAAGTTCATACAGCGGTCTTTCATTTATTTTGGGGTGTCTATGGTTGAAAGAAAGGAACGGGGAAAATCAGTCGGGATTGAAGCCAAAACGAGTTATTATACATAGACATAGCATTTGAGAGCAAGCAGTTCAAAGGAGAAACAGACGAGAGAAATTGTCAACAATACTTGCAGAATGCTTAAAAACCATATATGATTGATCCAAGGTGCTGTTAATTCTTTGAATTATTATTATAGAAAGATTTCACCATAGCTAAAAGAATCGAATATGCTCTTATGGGTAGAATAAGGTGGGGAATTTAAAAAGGAACTAAAAACAAAATTGCAAGGTTATAGAAAAGTTATTTATTAAGGCTTAAAATTGGAGGGTCCTGGAGTGGGACACGTTCTAGATCTCTGAAAACCAGTTTTGTAAAACTTAATGCAATTAAGAAGTTAAATAAAAATAGTGCTACGCTAAGCTTGGCATAGCACTGTTTCGCCCAAAACAGATGTACGCTAAGTACATCTGTTTTGGGTGAAAAGTAAAGGTCAGGTTAATTGCATTGAAGGGGACGAATCAGTATTGCACCCACTACTACCATTTTAAAGTTCTTTTTGCAAATTTATTCATTTTTTTGCACTCTATATGGGCTTACGTACAGTGTATATAAAAGTTTTGACCTACCCTGCCCTTGAAAGGCAAGGATTGAATAGGAAAGAGTTCCCATACACAAATCGACAAGAACAGAGAAACTGTCAAAAATAAATTTGCGCTGTACCGCTTGCTATTATAATTTTCATTATTAATGCACCAATTTCATATACAATAGAGTAATTTAAAAATTCACACAACGTCCACACTCTTGATCGTATGTAAAAATATTCAGATTTGGGTAAGAGATGAAATACAGCGAGCTGCCCACTTTACCTCAAAAGTAAACAGACGCAGTGTGGACGAAAACTTTGGGTTTCATTTAAAAATTTTGAGTAAACAAACAGACCAAATTTAAAGAAATATTTATTTTTTGACAAATTCTATAAGAATTGAAGAAAGCCTACTTAATATTGTCCAAATTGGGTCATTTCAAATGGAGTCATTATGGATGCAGTCTGTTTGGGGTATCAGATAAGAAGGAATTTTTAAAAGAAAACTAAACAAACGAAATCCTTACCTTATAATTTATTTTGCTACTTTGTGTTTTTTCAGTGCCTTTACACCCACTCGCTTCATTTGGCAGCACAGCCTCATTAACGGTATCGTCATCTTCTTCTTGGTTTGAGTGCTTCACTTCAATTTGCATGATATCTTTCACTGACTCCTCGCTTTCACCCTTTTCCTCAGTGCCTTCTTCTTCCTCATTGTTCTTATCTTCTTGGGATCCTTTTATTACAGTCGCTTCTAAAGTTTTGTCTTCATCTTCGGTGGTTGTAATATCCATAACTTCAGTTTTATCACTTTTTTCATCATTTTCCTTTGCTTTACTATCCTCATTTTTTGAGTTGCTTACATTTCCATTTAATTTCAGTGAACTTCTTAGAAGTTTGTCGTTATTTTCGACGTTCTCCTTATTTTGATCATCTTTGAGGGCTTTGACGTGCTGCTGTTGTTTTAAGTCTTCTGCATTTTGTACGCAATCGCGAATTTTGTCGACTTGCTGCATCGTGAAAACAGGCTGCTTGACTGATGATGAGGGAACTTTTATTTGGCTGGTTGTGGGTGTTGCGGAAGATTCGGATTTTTCAGGAGAATCGTCTAAATCAATTGAGATCACTTCTACGCCACTGCTTTCACTTGATTTGATTGGTGTAGATGATGATGTTGAAGTAAATTTTAATGACGCTACTGGTCGGGGTCGACAGCCATACTGGCCACCAGTCATAGGTTCTTTCTGGATTTTTTTAATTAGCCTGAAAATAGAGAAGGAAACAGTTGTAAGTTTCGCTAAGAAGAAGGAATGGGACTCTTTTTTTAAAATCCACTTTACTGGACATATTCATTTTTAGCTAAGAAAAATTGATTTTTATAATTATCAAAACCACCCCACCTACACTTTTTGCTCCTTACACAAGGACCATCTGAACAGATGAATAGCAGTGGAAAACTCAAAGCCTTTAGGAAAATAAGACATTCGTTAGCAAAAGTCGGGAGTAAAGCCTGAAAAGTATCTTTCTGTGTAAAAAATAGGATATTTGTTAGCAAAAGTCGGGAAAAAAGCCTAAAAAGTGTCTTTCTGTATAAAAAAAATATTATTCGACCTAAAGTTCTGTACAAAAGGCAATAATAATTTATTGGTCTAAGGTGAGATATGAACTTGCAAAGCAAGATATAGAAAAAAGCCTTTAAATTCTAATGGTGTCGGTACTTTTCAAATAATACAACTCAATTTAGACATTCAGTCCTATTTTATTTTGAAGCAAAATAAAAAAAAGTTGTCCAAGAGTTTTGCTCCGCTTTTCGTTCACATTCAACCTTATCTTCCTCATAAGAGTGCAATTTCGATTTACCAAATCTCAAAACACGACAATTCCATAAATCGTGCAGACTAGTGAAAGGGGCAAAGATAAGATTAACTAAAAAGGACCACATCGAATCAACCAGTCATAATTCGGCGGCTGCAATCATAACACATTGCGCGAAAGCTTTAATTCGTCACAGTTTTTGGGGGCTCCCTCATTACCGCAGCCGCATTCATTCCAAATTTTCATGTTCTCTTTACACTGAAATTGTGTAACAACACTCCGGAGTCCGCAATCAGATGTCTCACTCAGCCGCTAAATGAAAACGAAAGCAGCACGAAAACACGGAGGAGAGGAAACAACATTTAAACACGCCTGACCCCATTAAGCAGGCCAAAGACCTCATATTGAAATTTTATGTGTACGGCGCCGAAAATTTATGGAGCTAGTGTGGTAGAAGATCCTCAAGCTTTTAGTTCGCTCCTGTGACTGCTAAAATCAAAGGCAGAAAATCATCAAACTACTGAACTCGAAGGAGGGTGACTATTGCCACCAGGTTCCCAGATCAGCCCTTTCTCTTTTCCGTTGACAAAAGCGACCCATCGAAATGCCACACAGAAAAGTACTCACAAGTAGGGGCTCCATGATTGACGCTGCCTTGCTTTGCTTATCTCCTTGAAAATTGCATAATCAGCGAGAAATTACACCGGCACCCAATGCTGTAGTGGAGCAGCTGCTTCTACCGTTCCAATGAGGTGGCGATCCGTTGGTGTATCGCGCTCTGGGGTCGCGATCAACGCCCGTTTCACACAAACGAATGTCGAAAAACTTTCGATTTTCTCGTTGTAGGCGACGAGATGTAGAACAAGAAACCTTCAAGGTGAAGTCAGCCGCTTGACATTACTTTGAAGCGATTCAACCTTGCGCGAGCATTAAGTCGCTCTGTACACTTACACAGCCGTCGTAAGGTGCATACACCAGAGGTGCATCTAGCCACCGACAAACTCCTTTAAATGTTCTTTCCAGGAAGAGGTTTTCTAGGCGTAGCCCGAAATTTCCTGTACCACTAGACCGACTCCACCACAACACTATTCTTATATTGGCTGGTCTAAAGTAGCTAGAAATAAGTTTACGTCCGAGTGAGAAAATTCGCGCGCCAGATGCGATTTCAATGCCGTCTACTTATGGACTGCAAGCGAAAAGCCACGGCAAGGTGAGCCAAAGCTCACAGAGCCAGCGCCAGACAGTCAAAGTTGACGCTGTTAGGGCTAAACACGGGAGCAAGACCCCAACAACTCGGACTTGGACTGGGTGTCTACATTTGCCTGATTATTTTGCCGCTGCTGCTGCTGCTTCTGTCCGTGGAACAGATGGGAATTTGCTCTCAGCTTTATAGGCTCCACATGCACACATTATGGAACAGCCACCCGCTGCTACATAGGAAAAACTCTGGAGGGTGCATGTAGTGCTCCTCAATATCTGTGACTTTACCCCCGGACTCATCCACCCGAGCTAAAGATTTTACTGCTGAAGGGACGCTACGCCACAAGATGAGATGAGACTTTATGTTTGAAAAGCGAAAGCTTTTTTTCTATGAAAGCTTTCCAGTCTACAATTCGCTAGGAAATCGATGAAATTCTCAAGACTAAATCTTTTGCGGTATTGGTGGAAATTCTATGGTATACAGAGGAATTTTTTAGGGAAATATATTTTTCCTGGAAGTTTCAATTTCTTTTAATTAATTGTGGTGTGTTTCCTTTTATACAAATTTTCCGGAAAAGGAGCATTAAGAGGTTTACAGATGAGCACTCCGCGTACAATTCACTGCATCAAAGAAGACTGCGATTGCAGTCATGAGGGAGCATAATTATGGTAGTTTAACTAATCACTTATTGTCTTATCATTTTAGGACTGCGCAGTGATTTTTGATCGGACTGGACCTAAAAATTAAATGTGAATTTCGAAGCACGTAATCGTTATAACGCCCAATGGCTTAAAATGACTCTTCTTTTGTTGCTAGTAGAAAAAATTGTAACATCAGAAGGATTTGAACCTGAAACCTTATAATTCATGAGCCACCGCCCCTTTTCATATAACAATCATCAATTTGGTAACTTATATAGCAATGGCTCTCAAACTTTTTTTAAAGTTAGGGCACAGTTCAGAAAATTTACAAATATCTTGCCACACTTAACACGTTCACGTCGGGGTGACCCACCGATAGGTCACACTTGACTGTTCCGTGGGGCGGCGTGACCCACCGGTGGGTCACACTTGACTATTCCGTGGGGCGGCGTGACTCACTGGTTTGTTGTTTGTTTTTTTGCTTTCATGTATACAGTCATCTTATTCTTGGGTCGTAGTCTCTTTCATTTGGAATTTTTGGCACAGTCGGCCTTCTTGTAATTAATGTTCGTTGGTTCGAATTCGCAACAGTGTCGCCCCGCCCCACGAAGCGTAACGAGATAAGACAGTCCCGCCTTACACGAAAAAACGTAGATATTCGCCCCGGCGTGAACGTGTTAATATACAAATTTAAAAAATTTATTCATAAAAGCAAAACCTCATTATAATATTCCAAAACATGAACAGCGATTTTACACGCACACGAGAACTGTTTTTTATGAACGCTTTAACATAAGAGGAAGTGGCCAGATGACATGTCAGACCACTTTCTTCTATGTTAAAGCATTCATAAAAAACAGTTCTCGTGTGAGTGTAAAATAGCAGTTCATGGCTTGGAATTATAGAACGTTTCGATAAAAGGTATTTAGACATATAGAGTTCGATACAACTGCCCCATTAAACAAAAGAATATATGTGTGAAAAAATCTACTCTTTCGAGGTGATGCAACATTTGGGAACGACTGTTATACGTCAACACTTTTTTTATTTTTTCTTTTGGACAAAAAGCGCACGTACACTTAAAAAAAGAGCAAGGTAGTATGTGCCAAAAGGGCGTTCCGAATAAAATTTCCAAAATTATTGAAATGAAGGGAGTGATATCTTTTATTCAAAATATTTGCTCTTACTTTCGATGTCTTCTGACCACATTCTAGTGGCAAATGGCTTCAATAGCGAAAAAACGATTGGTCATCGAATTCCTTTGCTAATTCTTTATGATTGTGAGAACGCTGGTCAATTATCGAATGTCGCATCAAACGGAATAGATTAATTGAGAGTTGTGTACATGACACCGAAAAAATTCTTCCATGGATTTTTATATGTATCTACAAAAGTAAGTATTAAGAATTTCCTTGCGTCTAAGGGTGCTTGCACAACGGAGCATATGTGGTCGCTGGTAGCTGGCTTGCCCACGTTGTTATTATTGTTTTTGCTGGAAATACAAAACCAAATGCACGAATTAGGCAGCAACCAGCAACCATCCATGCTGCACACTGAATATATGGAGGGGGTGTCAGATACAAGTTGTATTCAAGAAAATGGCACAAATTTTTAAAGTCGATGTATTCATCTCTTTCGATCAAGTAAATGTCCTAACTTCCAAAATTAAGTTCCAAAATTTTTTTTAGACAGATATGGACCACATATATGTACTTTTGTATTTTGCCAGCGTTGTTAGGCGGGATATTTAAACAATTAATTCTGGGTTTTCAAAGACGAAGAAATTTATAGTTTTAAAGGCATATATTTATAAAAACGGTCTAATGAAATTTTTTTGTTGCATATAGAATTTTGTTAAGCAACAACGAACAGAGAAACGCTTGGGAAGTTTATGACGCACTTCTAAGGTTATATGGAAGTTCGTGCCATTTTGAAAGCAAGCATGCCCTCTCTATTTCTTCTATCTCTATGGTGGTGCAAGCACCTAACATGACATGAATCATGGTTACCTCGTAAACGGTGACAGCTAGTTAGTCTTTCAAATGAAAGACAATTTCCCGTATGTATAAAATTTGTAAAAAAAAGTGCGCATACCTCATATGACTTTGGAGATAAAAACGTTATTTAAAACTTTAATTTCAGTCTCATCATCATTTTCTTCCCAGTTGTAGAATTCACATTTCTATCAACCAAAACATAAAAGACTGTGGCCGTAATATTTCGCCTGAAAAAGGCCACCAACTCCGCAATTTTCTGCAAAAGTTCAATCAACTCCAGCATCTCCTGTAAACATTCACAATGGGGTTTCCTCTGATGTTGCATAGGAACGGAAATTCTATCACATCGAATTTGTCCATCCCCAAAGTTCTATAAACCAGGAGCAAGGTATGAATACATTTTATAAACCTCCCCAAACAAAAGTCATTGCTCTAAAATTTATGTTGTTATCCTCTTCGCCCGAACTCCAACCCTCCACATGTCATGTATGTATATGAAAATCTAATTGAATTGCTGCGTACAACGCGAAACAATGCCAGGAAAGGACCGGATCAGTTCTAGCGGTCATTTGAAAGTGAAAACATATATTTACCTCGAGTGCAATGGTAGTGCATTGGGCAAAGGGTTCGTTCCTTGGTGCAATTTGTCAATGCAGTTTAATTTCTCTTGCATGTAATGGAAGTTGACATCTAAAAATACGTGGAAAATTTACTTTACTTTACAAAGGTCAGAAAGGTGGGGAGAAGGGAATTTCCACATTATATGACTTTTAAAGGACAAGGGTAAAAGGCTATTGGCAATAACATCACGTGGAGTTTTGTGGGTGCATTGATACGATTATAACAATAAAGAAAATTTAGTTTTGAAAAACAAGGATTTATCTTTTTTAGGGAAAGGTAGTTCCCTCTTCCTACACACACTGTTGCGTTCAAAATAGACGTTAAGGAAACTGTTCTGGAAGTGCTCTCAGAAGGGAGATCTAAGTGAATTGGAAACATTTAAAAAGGTAATGAAATCACGTGTCGTAAAAACTGTTGCTTTTACGAAAACAAAATGTTGAAAAATATCTCCAATTGTTCTCTGAAAATCTGAAAACAAATTATTATGAAATTTGCAATCTAGCCATGCACCCATGCGGACTGATGACGATTGTGACAGAGGTCCAGTAGAAGAAGCGTGCTCTTTCCGCTTTTCAAAACACGGCTTTAGTAGGCGGTTTGTGATCGGCATAGACCACGAAATCCCTATCATCTACAAAATATCTTAAGCATTTAATGGCTAGGCCGACTTCCAGGAGTTCTTTAACAAAAACGAAATATTTATTTCGAAGAGTTGAAGCATTTCAGAAAAAAAAAACTGAATGAATGCCACTATCATTCTTGATATTCTTGTAAAACTGCACCTACAATATCGTGAGAAGCATCGATTCAGATACTAATTTTGCTTCAGGATAAGGATGCACAAATAAGTGTGATTAGTTCAGTTAATTTTGATTTTGTTAAAAGACTCTTCGTGGGACTGAGGCCAAAGGAATGGGACTTTCGTTTTTAATTGAGTAGATTATACAATGGAGATGTTTGCTTGTCAATATTTGGTAGAAATCGATTATAGAAATTGACTATATCTAGAAAACATTATAATTTTAATGAGTAGTTGCGGTTGGGAATCCGTTAATTACTTTAACCCTACTTTCGCCCGGCGTGGTGCTCTTTTCTGTAATTCTATATGCTCGAGGAATTCGAGTTCTTTAACTCAAGGAAGTGCACTTGGTCAGATTTACGTTAATAGAGGGATTCTTGTGCTCTTCCGGTGATTTGTTCTTTGAAACATTTGGGCTCCGTTTGTGGGTAAATTTCGACGACATTAGAAGAATTAAAAGTGCTGTCACGGCTGTTTGCAATTTGGTTATAAAGCCGGACTAGGTCAACTTTTGAAAATTGCAAATCTTTATACCATACAAATATATAAAGTTGAACAAAATCTGTTCAATCTTACCCTAGACTTTGTCTAACGGAAGTGGAAAGTGTTTGCTTCTATTCTGGTGGCTTCGCAACGAACCCTTTAGGCCCGTTCATATGTGTCAGATAGTTTGTGCAACCACCGATGTAAATAGTAGAGAAAAATACCAAGAGGGCCGAGATTCAAACCTAGATTCCACCGAGTGAAGCTCTTGAAAATTTTCTTGCGATTATAATTCGCACAAAGAATTGTAACGAAATGTATATAATCCAGAGCATGGAACTATTGCATCGGCACCTCATTCTGTATGCCAAGATACCAAGCCATCTAGATGCGAGAATTCCTAACATCTCTTCTTATTATCGGAACTGGCTTGACTGCGAGGATGTATACATTTGATTCCTTGCCACATGCGGCAGTACGTGGATAGCGCGGGGCCGGTGGACAGCGCGGCTCATACCGCAGCTGGACGGCTGGCTGAACCGTCAGCATGGTGAGGTGAATTATTACCTCACACAAATGCTGACGGGACACGGGCACTTTCGGTCCTTCCTCCATAGGATGGGGAAGGCGCCGAGTGCTGCCTGTGCCTACTGCGACTCCCCGTCGGACTCCGCCCTCCACACATTCTTCGAATGTGAAAGATGGTGGGCGGAGAGGAGGGTGGTGGAGGAAATCCACGGTGGCATAACCCCGGAAAATATTGTCGGGGTTATGCTACAGGGTGAGGAGGAGTGGGCGAGGGTCGCCTCCTTTGTGGAGACGGTCCTCAAGCAGAAGGAGAGGGACGCTGGCCTCGTGCGCCTGACG